>NQII01001090.1:10943-38196 GCA_002778355.1 Clitarchus hookeri | reverse complement strand
AATTCACACCATGAATCCTGCAGGGCAGTCCTCAAATACAATCTGCGCCAATTTGAGAAAGGGTTGCACGTCTGTCACGTTTAATGATTCTCGTCAGTCGTCGTTTGTCCCGTTCTTTCACGATCTTTTTCCGGCCACAGCGATGTCGAAGATGTGATGTTTTACCGGATTCCCGATATTCACGGTACACTCGTGAAATGGTCGTACGCGAACATCCAAATTTTATCGCTACCTCAGAGATGCTATGTCCCATCTCTCGTGCGCCGACTATAACACCACGTTCAAAGTCACTTAAATCTTGATAACCTGCCATTGTAGCAGCAGTAACCGATCTAGCTGCCGACCGCATCGCGTTACTCTGATTGGTTCCACACCTCTGTTATTTGCATACGCACGCCTATACTAGTTTTTTTTGGCTCTTCAGTGTATTAGAATATTGAAAATTTGAGTTAACGTTAAATAATTAATAATTCTCATTTTAAATCTTGGATATAAAATATTGTAAATGTTACGCATTCACAACTACCTCAACCTGACTGAACCTACAAATTTAAAATCGAATCATAACAAAAGTATAGTGCTTTCTTTGTAAATTAAAATAAAAATTCTGCATGGGCACTACGGAAACTGTTGAGAGTGTAGAGGCGGCTCTTAACATCGAGGTCTTGAGAGCCAACGAGGGTGAAGCGAGGAATGGAGCGGCGTTGGAATGCAAGGACGAGGGAAACGGAAGGTCCCTGAGAAAACCCACCGACCAGCAGCATGGTCCGGCACAATTCCCACGTGCGGAAACCCGGGAGCGACTACGCCGGGAATCAAGCCCGGTACGCCTTGGTGGGAGGCGAGTGGTCTGACCACTGCACCACCGCGGCCCGCAGTGGAGAGCGCAGCGAATTAATACTAATTCCGTCATCTCCACCCCTAATAGTATTGTCAGTGACAATAGGGAACATTGTATTATTTTTCTTACGAAGAATGAAGCTATTACTATCAGGAGATAAACATAAAATTTAATTAATCTGACCTATATATTTTTTAAAATATAACTTTCAGAAAATACAATAAAACATATTTCAGAGGAGTTATGCGGCCTGCTGGGCACTTACTTAGATCTAGAAGAAAGGAGCATTGTAGGGATANAAAACATATTTCAGAGGAGTTATGCGGCCTGCTGGGCACTTACTTAGATCTAGAAGAAAGGAGCATTGTAGGGATAATAATTAATGGTTCTATTAGGAATACGCTCCCATTTGAGCTGAAGTGGGCTGTACTGTTGTTACGGTGTCGGTTTTTGAGTTTTGCGGGTTTCTGCTTCTTTTTTTTAAATCATAAACTGGAAGAAGAAACACGGAACTTGTGTATTTTTGTATGCATTCGTTCCTAATTGTTTTGTAAATGAANAATCATAAACTGGAAGAAGAAACACGGAACTTGTGTATTTTTGTATGCATTCGTTCCTAATTGTTTTGTAAATGAACGGAGGATAAAACATGTTTGCCTAGTTTCAAGGCGTGGACAAAGGCAATTCGTTTGTTGTGTTTCATCGTGTCTTCGCATTCTCGCGTGATGTTTCAGAGCGCTTCTTGATGACGAGGGCATTCCAGAGGGCTCGGCGGGCGCGCGTACGTGCCTGTTCGCGCGTGTGTTTGCACGTCGTGTTCGAGCCTGAAAGACGTCGGAACGGGCAGTAAATACTCGAGCGGGGCTCCTTGGACAAACACGCGGTGTGCGGAGCTGTTTAGCGCGGCCGTACGCGCGGCATTTACCTCCCGGAGACGGCTCGAGGAGCTGTTAGCGCACGACCGCGCCTTTCCGCTCCGTCGTCCTCCGCGGACGGCCGGGCGAAGGGGACGCCTGGCGTGGGCGACGCCTGTCACGGACCGCACCCCGCTGGGAAACTTCCTCTGCCACACGTGGCAACTCAAACGAAACTCTAGCACGAGGAACAAACGTCACACCCTCGCATCCACGCCGTCGCGTGAATTCTACTTGTCGCGAGCGAAGCATAGTCGAGGCAAATCTCACCATATTCTCTCAAAACTTCGTGCTACGGAAAAGTAGGGAAATTTGGTGCCGCTGAAAGAAAAATCCTAGGCTATTCACGGTGGAGTGAGCACTTTTGGAAAAAAAACCCTGCTGAGTTTCTACTTTCAGTCTATTGGTTGCGCATCTTTTCAGTCTATTGGTTGCGCATCTTTTCAGTCTATTGGTTGCGCATCTTTCCGCATTTCAAAATGAACACCGCCACGCGACTTTCAGCTGGTGTTTACATCAGCTGGCTGACATGTCCACTGCATATCGTCAAATACAAAGGAAAAATTAATCACTTTTGTAATCAACATTACAAACGCGTACATCTTAATTTCAGTAAACAATATTAGTTTGTGAATAATGATTGATGTTCACGATTATTTTTCTGTTTAGAAATGAATTTATGCCTTTAACTGTAATCAACCCTATTGCAGTTCACTATAGAAAATTAGTGTATTTGTTTTGATGACTGTTAACATAAAATGTTTGTTTTCAATATTAATTTAATTGCTTTGTTTATATTTTAACGTAATATTAGAAAAAAAGGAAAAGTCAAAGAATAGATCCTTGCGGAACACCATAACTGATAAATTCAGGATGTGACGTTTGAAGTAATCCCGTTTCTAATTACAACTTTATGTTTCCCTTTTTTTTAATAACACTAAATTTGTAGAGAACCTGTTATACCATAGAAATATAACTTTTGGAGTAGCAATTTGTGGTTTATACAGTCGAAGGCCTTTGACAGATCACAGAATATTCCCAATATATATTCATTATTATTATTCTATGCATTTCATATAGTAGGTATTAATTTATATGATGCATCATTGGTGGATGAACCATACCTAAAGCAGAATTGTGAATCAGATATTATATTGTGACATTGAAGATGATTATTTATCCTTAAATATATAATATTTTCCAATATTTTGGCGAAACTAGACAATAAAGATATTGGTATATTGTTTTCTATAATGGTTTTGTTTCCTTTCTTAAATAAATGCTTAACTATTGCAAATTTTAATCTATCAGAAAAAACACCAGTATCTAGTATACTATTACATATGTGACTTACAGGTTTTGACCCTTATAGCTAGCCGAGGTGGCAGTTCCAAGGGCTACAGAAAGTGAATGGTAGGAACCAAGGTATTCCTTTTGACTTTCAGTGGAAATGAAATTAAGTTTTCTCTCCCCTTTTACCTTTCCATTCTCTCACACAAACACGCTCTCACCACACAAAACTCAAAACCAAACACATTGTCTTTTATAGATCACAACCCTGCCGAGGTCATAAGAAAATATGATTGGTTTAAGCTGTCAACAGAATATCAGAAGAGTTAAATTTTATTATTTTCCAAATAAAAAAACAACGCCAAGCCGTTTCGAACGTACGCCTTAAAAAATTATGAATAGCTGAAATTATTGTTCGTTATACACGACATACTCATAATAAAAGCACACTTTTAGGGAATACAGTGTATTTCCTCCTTTATATGGAAGGCAGTGTGCCTTAAACAATCGTTAAATGACGTAATAATATGTGTTTAACAACATTTGCGAGTAGAATTAAGGAAAATAATTTGCTAGTTTAAATACTTTGAACTGAAGCGCGTTCGTATTTTTCTGTTTAGTAGAATATTATAAAATCTTATGTTCGCTCAGTGTTCGTTGAGATTGCCGACATAATTGCAGACGTACCGAAAAAATTCCTGCTGAAGTAGCCTACGACTTGTTGCATAAATCCTCATAAACCATTATTTATATAAAAAAACTACGCACAAGAAAATGACGGGCGTTGCTATTACGTTTCGACTAACGAAAATAATTGTCATGAAACTCGATGGCTGAACTGAATTGATCCGAATTTTCACAGCAAACTTCCACAATAATATCTATCACTCGACGCAATTTTCGTGAAAATTCGTACAGCCACATAGATTTTAAAGCACATAACAAACTTTTGCTTAGTTTAACTGCTTTGCTTACGAAAAAAAATCAGTTATAAATTTAATTTCCTACACTGAATGGGCGTATCTTCACCAGAATCTTAATAACACAATACCCAGCTGATGACAGATGATAGCACATAACACAATACTCGTTGACATCGTCCCAGTATGAAATAAACAAAAAGCATAAACTGAAAAACAACGTAAACAAAGGAATAACATCAGTTTCAATATCAAGTAAAAAGTCTTCTCAGATGCATTGACAGACGTCTATAACGTGTAGGACTTCCACGATTTCTGCGGCACGCTTGTATCTGACGAGGCATGCCAAAAACAAGGTCATTAAGCATGCCCTGAGGCAAATTGTCCCATTCCCAATTACGGCTGCTTTTACAGGCTGAATGATCATTGGTGGTTGTGCGCGGTTTGGGAATCGCTCGTTTCAGGAAGGACCACACATTCTCTATGCAGATCATGTCAGCTGAATAAGCTGGCCAGTTCATTCTTCGGATCCATGCGGGGAGTATGCTAAACTTTTTGTAAGCGGTGTATTATTATTTTTTTAGTTTAATTTTTATGTTATTATATTTTATATTATTATTTCAGATGCCACGAACTGACGCTTAAAATAGCATTGGTCGTGAACCACTACTTTGTTGACACATGAACGTACAACTCGACGTCGTTTCAACCCGACGTGCACTGTGAACTACCTTCCTCTAAAACGCCGCGGATATGTGCAAGCCCTACCGTACCGGGTCCTTGCGGTTCCCCTGCTTGGTCTTCACGTCGTTTCAACCCGACGTGCACTGTGAACTACCTTCCTCTAAAACGCCGCGGATATGTGCAAGCCCTACCGTACCGGGTCCTTGCGGTTCCCCTGCTTGGTCTTCACGTCGTTTCATTACATTAATTTCTCCTCGTCGTTCTTATTTTTTGCACACCAGTGTTTGGTCCGCAGTATATAACATTTATTAAGGGATCCACATGCCTATGACACGAAGAGAAGTGCACAGTTATACAAATCTAATCTCTAATGGAAAAATGTTCAACATTATGGTGAGAGGGTCTTGCTGTGAATAACTTTTAAAAACAAGTTTCACGTGTGTACACAAAAGCCAGTTTCTCTAGTCTTATCAAAGGTATGCATTTTAAATGTAATTCTTATAACTGGCGTCTCCAAGGTGACATTTAAGAGGGTAAATTTAAAGAAGGGTTATTCTAAATTAGCACAGTAGCGTATACTATTTTTACAGTTATTATTATAATATAAAACGATACTGTCACTGCTAAAAGTCCAATGGTTGCACACTGCGAAATGGAAAGTTTCAATGTCATCTCAATTTGTCATTTTTACTCAACTAAAATTAGAATGACTAATTACTTTAACCCTCTGCTGCTCAAATAAATTACTTGTATCAAATAATAAAACATTTGCACACGCTATATATGACTTAACTAACAATCACATATATAGTGAATTATTAGGAAATTTTATTTCCTAAAAATAGTTGTTTGATTCTGAAGTCACACTGGCTAATTGAGAAACATATGGAAAATCAGGTTAATTAATTTATTTTATAAGACAATTAAGTAGCACTGAAAGACCATATAAAATAAAACATGAATAATGATAGAAGAAACATGTGACTTAGAAATTACCGCGGACAGTATGGATATCAGCTTTGATAGGAGCAGCAGTATATTTTTAATTACTTTTTTTTGGAGGTACCTTTATCTGAGTTATTTTTATAAACTCATTTTTTGGAAATAAACAATCGTTTAACACTCAAATGCACGCTATTTTACACATAAACTAAATATCTTAAATCCTAAAACAAGTGTAGTGTAAGTCAGAGAGTTATCTATATTGTATAAATGTTAACACAGTAACGGAAGTAGTTTAGTAGAGCGAATCCACCCAGTATCGATGACATAAGCTGCGGTGCTAGCTCAAGTAAAGTTTTTGTTCTTGCCAGTTATTTTTTCATTGCGATTTGAACCAGACTGTGGGAACTCCCACGAGGATTACATGAGTCTGCCACGCTATGGCGTCAACTTTCCCTTTCAAGACTTCGCTTTGGCTGGTGGCTTTGATTTATTAAACGGCGTTGAAACCCTGATTAAATGAAATACGGTTTTGTTTCACCAACACTGCACGTATATAGTGGCGGACTGACATCTGAGTAGTTTTTTTTCTAACCTACTCTAAAACTAAGTGTTATATGTTAGTCCGGGGTAGGAACGGGATTATTGCGTCTCAGGGCCAACCCCTTACGCTTACAAGGGAAGGAAAAACATGCAAGGAGACGTGCATCGCGGCAAAGAGGGATTGGGTTTCCCATGGCCGAGTTAGGCCATGAAAAACCTCCCTAATGTACTTATAGTTAAACTACATCTAGAAGAGAAAGGGAAAAACCGGCACAGACACCGTAAAAAGCCTTTCGACAGGAAATAATTAAAAATTGTTACATGCATTATGAGAAAATGCTACAGGAGAAAGATAGGTGGGTACCATGCTCTTTATTAATGAGAGAGGAGAAACTAGTAGAGAGGTGGCGGGGGATTGTGGTCTTATATATCTCCCTCAACTGTCTACCAAAAAAAGAAACGCAAAAGTAGACGCTTTTGAAATAGAGCCCTTCATACTTTTCTATTCACAAAAAGGTCAATAGAAAACAACTACCCAATAATTAAATGTTAATCACCCTTCACTAGCACAATGCTAGATGAAATGAGATATTTACAAGCAAGCAGCCGGGTAGGTTCGGTCATTGTGCGGAGGCTACGTTTGTAGTTTGTATACAGACTACGTATTAAGTGATCTTTTCATTCTCGTGCATGGTACACCTGTCCATGACGTATTAACGTGATTTTTTTTTTGCGGCATTATAAACGGCAAAGGGAGACCACCTGGATTCAATACTAGTTAGTTCTACGACTCTTGAATATAAACTAGATAGGCATTCAAAGCGGAGCGCATGAAGAATTTACAATGAGATAGCAAACACGTGCCTGTAGACCAACGATTAACGCCCTTCTTATCATGTATACCGCTTGCAACAAGAATGAATTCTCTCTGAACAGGATGTTACAACTCCACGTTTGGAAAGTCAAGTTTGAGGTTAACGATATATGTTCTTCGATTTTTAGAATCAATTTTTCAACATTTTTTGGGATCATTCTCGAATTTTTGTGAATTGGTGGATTGATGGTTAATTTTAGATTTTTCTTGATTTTATAATAATTCCACCAAAATAGTTTTACCGTGTGAAAATGACAGTGATACCAACAGCGTGTACTAAGACTTTGAGCGAGAACTTACGTTACCTGTCTTATAAAATGTCCTCCTTTGCGTCGGCGCTGTCAAAGCTTGAGAACATTCCTTTCTGTTCAGGCCATTTATAATATTAATTAGTTTCCTTCTTTTTTCCTTGTTATTTTGTAACACGCCTTCCAAATAATCTCATATTAGCAATCGTTTCCTCAAAATATTGACAACCCAGTTTTTCCGACGTGGTGTTTCTAATAAGAAAGGTTCGCTGTTGAAATCTTAGGGAAAGAATTTACCTACATGCACTGCTTATCCCTCCGCCACAAATACTCGTGCATAAATGTGAGAAATCCATATAACTAACGTCTCGTATCACAATGTGTTAAATGAAAATAAAAATCCACATAGTAATGAGGGTAAGCTGGCGATAAATGAAGCCGACTTTCCTTCTCGAGGAAGAGACCTGGCGCTCCGGCCAGCCTGAAGTACAGATGAGGTGAGGCGAGATGGGGCCGAGACGCAGCGGAATGAAGATGGGGAAGGAAACGGGAGAGCCCCGAGAAAACCCCCACACCACGGCAGGGTCCACCATACTCCCCGCATGAGAACCTCCACACTGAAATGACAGCTAACAAAATACTTTATTTGTATAGGGCCAAAAATATATTTATTTGCCCCTACAAAATATATTTTTTTTAGTAAACAAAACTTGGAAAGCAACAAAAATATTATTTTTTTCATCTAACAAAATACATGTTTGAATAAACAAAACCCCTGTGGTTGGGCCAAAATAAATTAGACTGTCAGCTAAATATTTTGTTGAATCAAATGTAGGTACATATTTGTTTGGCCACTAATTTGATTGCCTTCGTTTGAAAAATCAGCACGAGAGTTTGTATTTTTTGGTGAGAATTAGGATAGTAACAGTGTTGGTTAGTGATGCTCAATAATGGCATAGACATCCTACAAAACAAGTAAAACTTGAAATATTAATTCACGCAACAATTCTTTGTTTGGCGCAACTAAATAAGAACAACAAAATCATTTGGCTTCAACAACAAAATATTTTACTGCCCCTATAAAAACAATTAATTTGTTTGTGCAAAACTAACTTTGTTCGATTCAATAAAAGCTTTTTCTCAGTGCAGTCTGAAAATTTCCTGCCCCACTGAGGTCTGGGATCGAACAAGGGACCTCAGACGTAAGCATGGGGATGTTGAAAAAATACCGATATATCGAATTGACGATATTATATCAACGATATTTCGATATAAATCATCGATGTGTTTAAACGATATTTTATCGAAATCAATATGTTTTTACAGATATCGGAAATAAATATATTTTTAAAATGCTCCTTTAATAAACTTTGTTTTGAACACAAAAATTAAATTAAAAATTGCCATGTTTACTTTGGCAACATGCATCAAAAACAGGCGCCACATGTTTCTGCAATGCATCGTGTCCTTTATATGTAATATTACAAGCAATTTTACATTTGTCAAGTCAAGTCCTTTAATACATATAATATCGGATTTTTATGTACCAAAAATTGACATTTTTCCATCGATCCATTTGTAAAACAATACTTTTATAAATAATATCAATATTTTTTTCGATATCAACATCCCTAATGTGGGAGGCCAAAGACTATCCAGCTGGGTATGATAACTTTAGGTATTATGTGTCATGTGACACTGTAAAATTGTTATAAAAAGAAATACGTTACTATTTCACCAATTATTATTTTTATGTGTTTAAACAAAACTAAACCAACAGAAAGCCATTCCAGCGGTGGCTACTTATTTCAACACTACAGTTTCAATAAAATGCTTATATGTATCTCTTTTTTTATGATTCGCGGCCAACAGTAGTTTTAACATGAAAGTTTTCACATTAAAATGTATGCAGTGATGGCAGATTTAGGTTTCTAAAAAGGTTTAACCGGAAACCAACTGTATCTCTTTCTACTCCGACTCTGTGCTCTTTCTTTACGCCGTCTACCAGTTAATTTTTTTTTTCGGCATACTTTACCTTTGAAGCCACAAACTGTGAGATATTTGCCGTCGAAATGAAATGATCACCTGCCGGCTTCTTCGTTGGGCGGCAAAGGCGTGTCAGTCTCACTCTCGTCGAACTCGTGTACGAGTCGCTCTCGGCGGGCGACTCGAGTGAATTATCGCGTGCGCTTGTTCTCCGGCACGCGAGAGTTTCGGGCCGTGATAGGAGAGAAGGCTTGGTTGGAGGAGAAGGAGGAGAGAGATATAGAGATAGAGAGAGATAGAGAGAAGTGGTCACGGTCGCCGTAACTAATCCAGAATCGGAAACAGCGGTAAAGTTGCCGCTGCAATTTCGCTGGACGTGCTTCCAAGAAGCCTGGACGCTACTCTTTCATAGCCACTTAATCTGTGGTTCCCCACACGCTGAGCGAAATATTCCTGTCGCGAGAAAATCGAGGGTGAAAATGGGGGTTTCACGACTTCATCAAAACACGAAAAGAGGCAAGCTGCATAGGAAAAACCACCAGAGGCATAATAATGCTATGGCCTTGTAGAAAGAATTCAAAGTTCGTTGGAGATATGTTGCTTAAAAATAACCTATTAGCGGCTGNTCGGAAAAACCACCAGAGGCATAATGCTATGGCCTTGTAGAAAGAATTCAAAGTTCGTTGGAGATATGTTGCTTAAAAATAACCTATTAGCGGCTGTTGCGAATGTTCCTTGTGACGAACTCTTCGTCACCAACCCACAGATATTCATTGACCTTGTCAGGGCGACTAAAACAAATCTGTATTTAGAAATTGTTCTGTATTTGGCTGCTGTTCTGTCTCTCTAATTCCTCACAACATATTACAATTATTATATACAAACACAGGAAAAAAGATCTTGTAACATCCCTGCCATTCTATAACCTATTTAAAAAAAAAAGTATATTGATTATGGCCTGTGCGGCTAATATATAAAACAAGGACTGGTTGGCAATTGTTATCAACATTATCGTGCTTTCTTTGCGAGATACCTTCGAAAGGACTTAGGAATGGAACCAAGTTGATTGTTTAAACCAAGCCGATCAAGACCAGGTTGATGAAGGTGAATCTGAGGCCGAGACATCCTGTACAAGCACCCTATGACGGCGCTACGATAGGTCCGACTGAGGATTGCCATAATCATGTACTCGGTGGGGCCGCTCCCAGACTTTCGCACGTGGGGATCGTGCCGGACGATGCCGCTGGTCGGAGAGTTTTCTCGAAGATCTCCCGTTTTCCACACCCTTGCGTTCCGGCGCTGCTCGAAACTCACCTCGCTTCACCCTCGTCGGCTCTCTAGAACTTGATGTTAAGGCGCCCGTCTACCTGGCGCTTGAACTGCGTTGCAGTGTGTTCGAAATACACGTTTTTCAACGAAACTATTAAGCGTGCGTCCAACGTGCTGATCTACGAAAAGAACACGCATTTCAGATGAGGGCTGTTAAGTACTTTCAAAATATCACTTACGTTAGAAACATCAATTCAGAGTACTCCAAAACCGCTAAAAACGGCCTTTCCAAGGCGCTGTAGCTCAAAATGCACGCATCAGATACATACAAAACTACTATAGGGGCCTGCATTAAACCTTCCTAAAGACTTCCCACTAATAAAATAATATGGTAACCGCTGAAAGTCCCATAGGTACACGCAGCACGACGAGAACACTGCACGCCAGTTCAGAGCCTTGCGCTTACCGGCGATGGCGTACTTGATGCGCGTGGTAGTGTCGCCCTTATCGCTCCCGCGCTTCTCGGCCTAAACGTGGGAAAAAGTTCCAGGTAGACGGGGGCCTTAAGAGTGGCTCAAACCTCTTCACAGAATCATGCAGTAGTTTGATGCCTGCAGCAGTTGACAGCGAATGTTTCGGTTCACTGACTCAGATGCAAATCTGATCGTAAGGCGATAACTTGGTGAAAGCTTCTAGGCGGCCGTTGTACAAGGAGCAGACAGTTATTATTCTCGGACGGTGATGACGCTATCGACATCGACGATAGCCATTCTTCCGTCTTTCATTGAAGTATTTCAACCTTACCTTGGGTGGTCAAGTGAAATCTACGCGCTGACTTCGTTCTAATGTAGATACCTCGGGAACGCACAAAGCCGTAATTTTTAAAGGACTTAACAGTAATGGGCTAACCAGCGTTGAATTCCGACGTAAGTCCAACAGAGACATATTTAGATAAAAAGACAAATAGAGAAAACTGTGAGTAGTATGCTTGTGTCGGATCGGGGACAACTGGCATTTGGAATTGTCGGAGTCGGAGTTGCCTGCCATGACGTCACAGCCAGGGCGCCCATGTTGGTCGGTGCAGTCCATCATATTGGTAGGCATCATAGCCACCGTTCACCATCTTGGTAGGCGTCACAGCCACCCTCAAACATCTTGGTTAGGTGCGACCGGCAGCCATGTTCGTCGGTGAAATCCACCATCTTGGTAGGCGTCACAGTCACCGTCGGCCATCTTGGTAGGCATCACAGCCACGTTGGATGTTCTTCCCCCGACATTCCAAGAAATTAGTTTAATAAAAACATTTCATTAAAAAACATTTAAATAAAAACACTATCTCAATAAAAATTATCAAAAATTAACACCCACCAACACACATCCCCTCACCGCCACACAACTCACCACTCCTAACCCCTTTAACATGTCAATGACTCATAACCTTGACACACGACCTTGATCCTGACCCATGACCTTTGAACATGACCTTGGCCCATGATACTGACATTGACCCATGCACAGATCTTGATATATGACCTTGACTTAGAACCATTACCTTGGCCCTTGACATATGACCTTGACATATTACATTAACCCTCGACCTATGACCTTGACCCACGACTTTGACATTAACATCGACCTATGACATTGACCTTTAATCATGACTTTTACCTTCTACCATGACCTTGACCTTGTCCCAAGACCCTGATATTACTTTGACCTTTACCTATGAGCATGAAACTTGACCTTGACCCATGACCTTGATCATGACCAATTACCTTGACCCCTATGACCTTAATATTAAAAATTGTAAAACATGTAAAACAGTTCTTACGATTCAAAGAACATATTCCGCCACCCCACGACACTTACCAACACCACACCCTCCTTTCCCCAAATTAATCATTGGCCTTACATAACATAAATTATCCCTCCACGCATCCCAATTAATGGTATATGCCCATTAGCAGATAAATTGTGACATTTTCACATATTTTGTCATTATTGGACACTATAGAAAGTGCTAGACATTTATTTTTTAGTATCTACCACCAGAGAGCTCCCATGTCGTACATTTGTAAACTTCTTTAGCGACTCTAAACAAAAGTATTTACTAATAATATGTTAAACGAGAAAAATCGCAAAAATATTTTTAAAAAAAATTTAATTTGAGGAACGTACAACATTAATTTCATGCTCATCCCACCACCCTCACATTACCCCCTCCCCACACCTTCACAATCATAAAAAAATATAAAAAATCGAGGAACATATAACGTTAAACTCACACTCATCACCCTAAACTCACCCCCTCTCCGCTCACCGCCCCCTCCCAGTAATCAAAAATATATCAAAATAGCAAAAACCTAAATAATCTAATAAAACTTTCGGAAAATATTACCTCACTAAATCCGACACTCATGTCGGCGTCAGTGACCTTGACATTTAACTCGGAAAAATCAAGAAAAATCACGAAAAATTACAAAAAACGTAAAAATCATTGGGTAAGAAATTATAAAACCAATTACGCAAAACAAAGTTGGATGTGAGTGACCCTGAAAGTTTTATTCGCGTAAAGATGCCAGATGTCTGAACCCCCACCTCTATATTCAATTGGTTATATAACCAATCAATCTTACAACCACCAAAGCGAATTATTGACTTTATGTAGCGCATATACCCCCTCCCCCTTCCTAAACCATCAACAACACACCTCTAGTCGCTTTACTTCCCTCGCCATTTACTTACCATAGCTCAGCCATCAACATTTACGCATGTCCCCATCCATTCTACCGACTTCCCCCCACCCCCTACCATCACACAATAACTCGCAATAGCTCGTCTCCTCGCCGTCCAACCTTTCCCTTTGTGTAAGCGAAACCTCAACCGGTTCCTGCAAAAAAGGCTAGAACAGTGGTCAAAACAAACCCACCATGCCACCTAACTATACCATAAGTCGATGACAACCAATCGCGAAAAAGTCGACTAATACAATTGACCAGACCAACTAACCAGTTGCGAAACATTCCTGAAAACAATTCCCCAGTTCATTCATTCGGCTTATAGAACTCAGCCGATTTTTTAATCGTCCCGAGTAAGACATAATACTTCAGATTCTACCATGGCCTCTCCTCCTGCACACACTCGCATACATTTGATCTAAAACAGACTATCACAATCGATTGTACACACCACTGAGTTAATAAGTCTTTCAGAGAAGCAGAACGGTCTGAATAAGAAATAAAACTCGCATTATTATGTATATATAAATCGAATTTCTTTACTTATTATTTACATTCTATCTTTATAATTATTTTATACATTCGATCTTTATATACTTATCAGACGTTTGCAGATCATGGATAGTAGTCAACAGTTTCATCTGATATAAAACCGACCCTTCAGTTCACTAAAGATAGAAGATATTTCGTTAATGTGAGAGAAATATCCATCTTGTTTGGAAACTATCAAATGTCTGAGTCTATCAACAAGTTCATTCGGGACTTCGGTAAGCATGAAGTCAGTATTCTCAGCGTCTTCTGCCTTCTCCATTTCGCTCGTTGCAGCAAAGGAACGAGCGTTCTTGATGCTCTCGGCCTTCTTCACGCTTCTTGTCGAAGGAAACTCGCAGGTGAAATGTGTGGGAACATCGAGATAATCATTGTCCAGACGCGCTACCTGTGAACACGCCGATGAGAGTTTGTTATTTTGCATGTCTGCGTCGTTATGCAGAATTAGATAAGTGGCTTTGCCAAGCACGCAGTGCCACGAGCATGAGCAGCAGCAGCACTCTCTGTGTCGTATCCCAGTAGAGGAGGCTACAACGAATGAAGAGAATAAAGAGATAGAAGCGGATCACGTCCACCATGACTGCTCCGTATTACTGCATTCCAACTAGGTATTTTTCTTCAGATGCAAGGAAGTCTTGAGTTTTTTTCTGAGACAGTACGGATGAGCTGGTCATTATCTAACACGAGAGCGCCGTTCCGTTTGCTTTATCACTTATTTACCGAGGACAAAATTGAAAAGAAAAAAAAACTTTCGCAGTTTATTTTAGAACTTTGTATAGAGGGCTGTTCGCCTTTCGAATGATTGGCTTGACCCAAAGTTTGGAACTTGTGTTTGTTTAATATGCCAGAGCTATCTGCCGTGTCAGTTAAAAAGCCCTAAATTAAAGTAAATCCTGCTGGTATTTCGACCCTACTAATTCCACAATTTCACGTCAGCATTGAAAATTCATTTTACTTTTGTCTGAGTCATTTTGCTAAGGGTTTCAGGTGCATGTAACATGCCACCTCAGTGTATTGTATGCGAGTAAATATTTGCGGGGGTTAAGCTACGCTTATTCATAATATGTAGTGGATGGCAGCTATTTAGTTGTCTGCCCTTACTTGACAATTAAAGGTGAAAAAAATACGCTTTATCTCTGGTATCTCATACACAATATGTTGTGTAATAGATCAAAGAGAGATTGTTAGATAGAGAGCTCGAGGATTCTTTAAGTTGTTAAGTGTAACACCGGAGGGCCTATTTCAACACTCCTGTATGATGGAGGCAGTTCGGTACAGCAGGAGAAGGCAGAATAACCAGTCCCACTCTGGAGCCACATTTAATCTGACCAACAAGCCGAGAAGCAAAAGTAAGGTGTTATTGAATCCTTCTTACCGGCACCTAGGATCGAGCTCTGTCACCCCTGAAGGTTGAGCAACCTAAAAAGGATTTCATTCTTTCATAATACAGGATGAGCATAAAAGAGTTCCCCAAATTTGAAGGTCTATAATATCAAAACCAAAAAACCTACAACCTTGATTGACCAATCAAATGATCCGCGGAACAATGAAGTTTGTTTACCATACATTCATAAATGTTCAATGTGACCATCATGAGCGGCCCGAACGACATGTACGCGATAATCAAACTCGTTCCACACTCTTGTCAGCATGTCCGGTGTTACGGTTTGGATGGCGTTCGTAACTCTCGTTTTGAGGTGGTGAGGAGGAAGCGAGCTCGCATTCGACACGTCTATGTGAAGGGGACGGTCTGATGTTTCCTTTATGTGCCGAGAGATGACACTGGGAGCGTCTGTCGTCGTACTATGAGCGTTTGTTGTGTGTTAAGTTAATCCGCATCACGATGGGCGACGGAACAACATAAGGCATTCTGTGTTATTCAGTTTGCTAAATGTGAATCGGTTACGACTGCAAATACGGACGTCAGGTTTTTAGCGATGAAGCGACGTTCCATACAAATGGTAAGGTGAACCGGCACAACGTGCGGATGTGGGGTCAGGAGCCTTCACATGAAACCACCGAACACGAGCGCGCTTCCCCCAAAGTGAACGATTTTTGCGCTGTATCCAAAGACACTGTTTTCGGCGCTTTCTTTTTTCACGAGCCCACTGTTTCTGGAATCCCTTATTTGGACATGCTTGCATAGTGGTTGTTTCCTCAGTTAGAAGAGGCGGCGGGGGACTTCATTTTCCAGCAGGATGGTGCGCCACTCCATTGGCACCTAGCTGTTCGCGGATACCTGAACGAGACTTTGCCTCAACGCTGGATTGGTCGAGGAGCAGCTGGTGACCAGGCTCTTCATCACTGGCCCCCGAAAAGCCCGGATATTACCCCGTGCGATTTTTTTTCTATGGGGGTACATAAAGGCTCAACTGTTTCGTCCACCATTGCCGGCTAACATTGACGACCTCAAAATGAGAATTACGGACGCCATTCAAACCGTTACACCGGACATGCTGACAAGAGTGTGGAACGAGTTTGATTATCGCGTAGATGTCGTCCGGGCCGCTCGTGATGGTCACATTGAACATTTATGAAGATATGATAAACAAACTACGCAATTCCACGGTTCATTTGATTGGTCAACCAAGGCTGTAGGTTGTTTGGTTTTTATATTATAGACCTTCAAAAATGGGGTATTATTTTATACTCATCCTATACTTTATAATTTTTGACACTTATTGTTCAGTGTTTTCGTCTTTCTAGGTCCTCGACCGACTCGACTAGCTAGGCGTCACGCTTGAATGGTTGTGGTTCGGGCCCGTGAAATTAAGAAGTCTGAAGATGGCTTGTTACGATGTAGTTTACTTGGCCATCGCCATGTTGTGGCGCCTACATTGAAATTAGGATTGCTTGTTTGTAAACCAGATGCATGTTAATTGTGGCATATATAAAAAAAATTAACTATCACTGTTTGACTTTTAAGTTTGTCACCAATATGCTTTAAAAACAAACGTTACATCGCAATCTTGATAGGTAAGATTGGAATGTTTTGGATATCAAAATAAGGCAGCAGTGACAAGAACGGCATATACCGTTTGTGCATAACCGTAGGCAAAGACATCCTTCTGTTAGGCACGCATCACACGCATCACAATTTATGAGCGTTGAGGCGGTTTTCGCATGGCTGAGAGCTCGCCAGAAGAACCCGGTATATTTAATTTGCCTGTGATTAACCACACAATGTTTAACCCCCCCTCCCTTAATAAGCAGCACCTCGGCATCAAGTCTGTCCTGCAACATTCACGAATCTTGCCGAAATAAGAAGGTGCGTTTTTTTTTTTGGTGTTACGGTTAGTGCAGTGTCGTGTATAGGACTGTTTATCAAGGTAGGATGAGGAGGAGTTATGCCCGCGTGAAGCGCTGCTAACTCTAATTATTCTAATTATATTATTAAATCTCTAGTGCTGCGAGATTCTTAGCCACAGCTTAAACTCTCGTTTATTTTGCAGAGTCCCCTTCATGCTATTGGGGATCTCTGGGGGTAAGGACCCCTCACTGACTGTCCTGGTGACCTCCCGCCGGACCGAGTGTCTGATGAGCTCACGTTGCAACCCGACCAGCACGCTCCTTTTGTCTTTTGTTTCTCCTCCTCGCCAATGCCCCCTCCCCCGCCATACTTCCGCGAAACCCGAGCCTTCTCCTGGTTTCACGTCCCGTTAGGACGAAGACGCGGCTGCACGCTGGTCGTGGACTGCCGGCCGGCTCCGCTTTCTCACGCCTCTGGTCCAGATATCACGCTCGTCGAGGATGCTGCTGCCTGCGGCTAAGGTCTATTATATCCGCTGGTTGAGGAGCTCAATGCTAATACTTCANAATCGGTTACGACTGCAAATACGGACGTCAGGTTTTTAGCGATGAAGCGACGTTCCATACAAATGGTAAGGTGAACCGGCACAACGTGCGGATGTGGGGTCAGGAGCCTTCACATGAAACCACCGAACACGAGCGCGCTTCCCCCAAAGTGAACGATTTTTGCGCTGTATCCAAAGACACTGTTTTCGGCGCTTTCTTTTTTCACGAGCCCACTGTTTCTGGAATCCCTTATTTGGACATACTTACATAGTGGTTGTTTCCTCAGTTAGAAGAGGCAGCGGGGGACTTCATTTTCCAGCAGGATGGTGCGCCACCCCATTGGCACCTAGCTGTTCGCGGATACCTGAACGAGACTTTGCCTCAACGCTGGATTGGTCGAGGAGCAGCTGGTGACCAGGCTCTTCATCACTGGCCCCCGAGAAGCCCGGATATTACCCCGTGCGATTTTTTTTTCTATGGGGGTACATAAAGGCTCAACTGTTTCGTCCACCATTGCCGGCTAACATTGACGACCTCAAAATGAGAATTACGGACGCCATTCAAACCGTTACACCGGACATGCAGATAAGAATGTGGAACGAGTTTGATTATCGCGTAGATGTCGTTCGGGCCGCTCGTGATGGTCACATTGAACATTTATGAAGATATGATAAACAAACTACGCAATTCCACGGTTCATTTTATTGGTCAACCAAGGCTGTAGGTTGTTTGGTTTTTATATTATAGACCTTCAAAAATGGGGTATTATTTTATACTCATCCTATACTTTATAATTTTTGACACTTATTGTTCAGTGTTTTCGTCTTTCTAGGTCCTCGACTGACTCGACTAGCTAGGCGTCACGCTTGAATGGTTGTGGTTCGGGCCCGTGAAATTAAGAAGTCTGAAGATGGCTTGTTACGATGTAGTTTACTTGGCCATAGCCATGTTGTGACGCCTAAAACATTGAAATTAGGATTGCTTGTTTGTAAATCAGATGCCTGTTAATTGTGGCTTATTAAAAAAAAATTAATTATCACTGTTTGACTTTTAAGTTTGTCACCAACATGCTTTAAAAACAAACGTTACTCGCAATCTTGATAGGTAAGATTGGAATGTTTTGGATATCAAAATAAGGCAGCAGTGACAAGAACGGCATATACCGTTTGTGCATAACCGTAGGCAAAGACATCCTTCTGTTAGGCACGCATCACACGCATCACAATTTATGAGCGTTGAGGCGGTTTTCGCATGGCTGAGAGCTCGCCAGAAGAACCCGGTATATTTAATTTGCCTGTGATTAACCACACAATGTTTAACCCCCCCATTCACCTAATAAGCAACACCTCGGCATCAAGGCTGTCCTGCAACATTCACGAATCTTGCCGAAATAAGAAGGTGCGTTTTTTTTTTTTGTGTTACGGTTAGTGCAGTGTCGTGTATAGGACTGTTTATCAAGGTAGGATGAGGAGGAGTTATGCCCGCGTGAAGCGCTGCTAACTCTAATTATTCTAATTTTATTATTAAATCTCTAGTGCTGGGAGATTCTTAGCCACAGCTTAAACTCTCGTTTATTTTGCAGAGTCCCCTTCATGCTACTATTGGGGATCTCTGGGGGTAAGGACCCCTCACTGACTGTCCTGGTGACCTCCCGCCGGACCGAGTGTCTGATGAGCTCACGTTGCGACCCGACCAGCACGCTCCTTTTGTCTTTTGTTTCTCCTCCTCGCCAATGCCCCCTCCCCCCGTCATACTTCCTCGAAACCCGAGCCTTCTCCTGGTTTCACGTCCCGTTAGGACGAAGACGCGGCTGCACGCTGGTCGTGAACTGCCGGCCGGCTCCGCTTTCTCACGCCTCTGGTCCAGATATCACACTCGTCGAGGATGCTGCTGCCTGCGGCTAAGGTCTATTATATCCGCTGGTTGAGGAGCTCAATGCTAATACTTCAGCAACTAACAATTTCCGCTGCCAGGTAACATTGGTGTTGCATGCATACCGGATTTTCTCCGTTTTGTAAGGAAAACAAATGGAATAATTGAACTTTTCATTAAATAAATACAGTTTTTCCCCCACTTTTTCTGTTTGTATAGTGTTATAAACTTCTTGAGGAATAAACTTTGTTCTTAGAACTAGAGTAGAAATTCAACAGAATATATCCGCCGCCGTTGACGTCTCAAATGCCCCCGGAAGGCCGTGCTGTCACGAGATCAGGAACAAGAGTTCCATTACTCGTTAAGTGGGTTTGCAAATCCAGTTGCAGCCCGACAGGCTTGTATAAACACCGAGTCGGTGGCGGGCTGCCTCGTCCATGTTTTAGCACTTTCTTTTTTTTTTTTTCTAACCTACTCTAAAACTAAGTGTTATGTTAGTCCGCGGTAGGAACGGGATTATTGCGTCTCAGGGCCAACCCCTTACGCTTACAAGGGAAGGAAAAACATGCAAGGAGACGTGCATCGCGGCAAAGAGGGATTGGGTTTCCCATAGCCGCGTTAGGCCATGAAAAACCTCCCTAATGTACTTATAGTTAAACTACATCTAGAAGAGAAAGGGAAAAATCGGCACAGACACCGTATAAAGCCTTTCGACAGGAAATAATTAAAAATTGTTACATGCATTATGAGAAAGTGCTACAGGAGAAAGATAGGTGGGTACCATGCTCTTTATTATTGGAAGAGAAGAAACTAGTAGAGAGGTGGCTGGGCATCTTTTTAATTTGCGCTGGATTATATGTTATAGCTGGGCTCCGGGCCCGTATTTATAGCTGTTTACGTGTAGGTGTTATCGGCGAGGAAGCAACGCTCCCCTCCAGTCTCCCGACTGGCGTGTTGTAGTGTCGTGATGTCTGTAGAACATGTTGTGTAGTGTTGTTTGCAAGTGGATAGTTAAANCCGCGTTAGGCCATGAAAAACCTCCCTAATGTACTTATAGTTAAACTACATCTAGAAGAGAAAGGGAAAAATCGGCCCAGACACCGTAAAAAGCCTTTCGACAGGAAATAATTAAAAATTGTTACATGCATTATGAGAAAATGCTACAGGAGAAAGATAGGTGGGTACCATGCTCTTTATTATTGGAAGAGGAGAAACTAGTAGAGAGGTGGCTGGGCATATTTTTAATTTGCGCTGGATTATATGTTTTAGCTGGGCTCCGGGCCCGTATTTATAGCTGTTTACGTGTAGGTGTTATCGGCGAGGAAGCAAAGCTCCCCTCCAGTCACCCGACTGGCGTGTTGTAGTGTCGTGATGTCTGTAGAACATGTTGTGTAGTGTTGTTTGCAAGTGGATAGTTAAACNCCCGACTGGCGTGTTGTAGTGTCGTGATGTCTGTAGAACATGTTGTGTAGTGTTGTTTGCAAGTGGATAGTTAAACTCGCTTGTTGTACGTCGGCGATACCTGCAACCCGAGTCGCTGCTCATCGACCACCCTGCTTCGCACATCTGTCCTTACGGCGCTGCAACTCAGGGTCCGGACTCGCACTGGTTCTCCAGACATTTCACCGTGTGGCGTTTCTGAAATAGTTGTATGTGATAGAATATATCCACGTTGTCTTTAACACTATGTATGTTGTAAAACTAAATTCAAAAAACGTTATATTACATAATTACTTTAAATAAATGTGCCAACAGAATATAAAAATGCCTTTTGATTACTGCTAGCTTTATTTTGCCCTTAAAATTGTAACTCATTTTTACTTAAATAAGCATGTTTACGAAAGCTCAGTTCCAAACACAATTTTATTCTGACCGTTTACGATTTTAAATACCACTGGAGGGGGTGCTACATAGTTACAAAATAAATTTAATATTTCATATTTTGGTATTGGCAAGTATGTAACAATTCCGACCAAAACAAAATTTACAGACAAATGTATATCACTTCTCCATTTACAGAGGGGCCACGTTGGATGAGCGGTTANCCGACCAAAACAAAATTTACAGACAAATGTATATCACTTCTCCATTTACAGAGGGGCCACGTTGGATGAGCGGTTATCCCGCTCGCCTCCCACTAAGGCGAACCGGGTTCAATCCCCGGCCGCGTCACTCCTGGATTTTTGCATGTGGAAATCGTGCCGGACGATGCCGCTGGTCGGCGGGTTTCCTCGGGGATCTCCCGTTTCCCCCACCCTTTCTTTCTGACGCTGCTCCGTTCTCACCTCAATCACACTCATCGGCTCTCAAGNCCGTTTCCCCCACCCTTTCTTTCTGACGCTGCTCCGTTCTCACCTCAATCACACTCATCGGCTCTCAAGACCTCGCTGTTAAGAGCCACCCAAATATCTTCACTAAACTCATTCCATTTACGGAAAGCGATCACTTGAGATGAGGTTGGTCGAGCGCTGCGCTCGACCGCAAAACAAATACGTTCGAATTTTGGAAATGCTTTCTTTTTTTATATTAACCGAAACTGTTTAAAGTACGTAGAGACAAACAAATATTTAGTTCACCAACCAAATCTTGAGTTTAGGGCAACCAAATAAGAACAGCAAAATAATTTGGTTTCATACAACAAAATATTTAATTGCCCCTTTACAAACAAGTAATTTGTCTGCACCAAACAAACTTTGTTTGATTCTGTGAAACCTCCTTCTCGAAGTGGCACGGGAGCTGGGACCGTCTTATCATAGTTTTAGGAAACAGTATTAATTAACATTATTAACCAAATAAAATCAGTATTTAAACCTGTTCTGATATTACTTCATTTTAGTTTTAAAACCGTTACGGGGCAGTTTCATATCAATGTGAGGATTTTTCGGAAGGGGGAGGGGGAGGATCATGTTCTCTCTGACCCTGCCCTCCCCCCCTCACCTCATCTGGATGCGCCCCTGCCGACAACTTCCTTAAATAACACGCAGCCCCTGATTGTATTCTGCGAAACCTTTTTGGACAGTGCTTGAAGATTTCTTTATGTGTAGGCTACATCAATAGCGACCTCTCTCCCTACTATATATTTCGTCTGTGTTACGAGTTTTGTGAACTTTTACGTCATGAAACCACCGGAGAAAAATTCCAGCGGCCTCTATCGTTCACACTAAGCATTTCCGGCCACGGGAGTAATAAGCAAATATCTCTTTGGACCACTGAACCAGTTCCCAACCTGTGTAGCATTGCCTCATTTTCACCCTGCATACAGTTACGACAGTGGCGAAACGATGTCTCCAAGTTAGAAGGTGGCACGCCTTTTGGCACCCTCCTAAAGGAAAAGGCATGTTTGTAGGCTTCTTTTATTAATTTGATTTTGATGCGATCAAAAACCTTAATTGCATGCTGCATAAAAGATAGAGAATAGTCTATAACCCAGAAGCGAAGATGTGTATAAGTTATCAGAAATACATAAAAAGAATACGTTAGGAATTGTATACAAAATATCAACTCGTCTAGGCGAACAAAACTAGTTCGAGTGCCCATTTACTCTAATTCTGAAGCCCTTTGCTAAATTTAGGGAGGAGTAACGTATAACATCCCCCCCCCCCTAGTTGTTACGCCTCTGAGTTACAGAATAAGAGCAAAATAGATACTCTCTGTGAGTAAGAGGTGACACATTAAACATTCATAAGAGTCTCACTTTATCTTTGCCTTGATGAACACCACATTCTATTTGAAATTTAGTCATATAGAAAAATTAAAGAAGTATGAAAATCTTACAAAAAGTGATAGGAATTGACTAGACTGTCTAGAGGCAAACATAAAATCCTAGCTAGGTCTTACAAAATCTTAAATTACTCTGAAAAACAAAATTATTTAGTATTGTAATTTATAGGCAGCAGTTCAATAAATGTCGATGATTAGCAAGACGCATAAACTTAATATAAAAAATTCTACGGTAAAGATATCGATAGAATCTGATTAGAAATTCATGAATGACAGAGTGCTTAACAGTAATAGACCTGCCACTAGATAATACTAGTACGCATTCACACTAAACATTGTAAGGGCATAAGACAGGAAATATTTAAAATAAATCGTTGGCATTTTACTTCCGCGCACATATAATCTTGGGGGCATCCGAAAACAACATCTTGATCTGGTAGCCAAATTGCGAAGATTTCATGTAAATTTTTGCGGAGTTCAATTTAAACTCAAAGTATTTTTCCAAAGTTTTGCTTAAACGATCGTGTTTTTATTGCATTTATAAGTATCGGTTTCACTGTATTATTTATTAAGTTTGCTTTAAAAAAACATTTCGTACTACATAGTGTAGATTTCTACATGGATTGACTCAAGTCACTGAAGAGCAAAGATCACTTCGTTAATAACATTAGAATAAATAAGACAGGATGAGCGACAGAGAAAGTCAAAGAGATTTCTATGCAGGCTGGGATCGCCATGACGAGACAACATCAACACATAAACCAACTGAATGATTAATTACTACCGAATGACATGCTCGACTAGAATCTGAAACGTTTTCAAATGAAAAAGACGACGGTAAAAAAAAAACAGATGGACGGATGCGATAAAAGTGACGAAGTGAAAAGAAGAGATGCTTGGATTAGAAAACAGAACGAGAACACAAGAACAAATGACAGGAGCTACTGGGGACCAATCTGTCGACACATTGTCCAGGTGTAATGTGGATGAATTATCATTTATTTAATGAAAGCGATGAAAGCGTGATTCATCACAGTTCCAAGCTCCAAGTGAAAACGTTCTCCAAGGGAGTGTTGTAGTTGAAATTTTAGGAAATATGTCTAGTCTTTTGAGATTTTCTCTGAGAAAAAAAAATGGAACAATTTCTGCAAAAAAAAACTATTTTCCTTTTTTAAGAACTTGTTGCAAATATTTTTGTAGTTTTACAACCCATTTTAACGCATTCTGGGAGGATGCAGAATTGACCATAATAAGTAATTTACTTCAAAGAGCCCTATGTTCAGTGATGACTCTTTTCTAACTTACGGGGAGCCGCGGTGGTGTAGTGGTTAGACTAGTTGCCTCCCACCTAGGCGAACCGGGCTCAATTCCCAGCGGGGTGACTCCCGGATTTTCACATGTGAAAAATCGTGCCGGACGATGCTGCTGGTCAGCGGGTTTTATCGGGGATCTCCCGTTTCCCCCACCCTTACATTTCGGCGCTGTTCCATACTCGCCTCACTTCACTCTCATGAGCTCTCAAGACCTCGATGTTAAGAGCCGTCCAAATCTCTCCACACCACTCCACTTCTAACTTACGGAAAATTGTATTGTCAGGAAAAAGCTAGGCCTGTGGAATGTCAACACGGTGTCGGCAACAAACGGGCTGCAAGATCTCTCTCTCTCTCTCTCTCTCTCTCTCTCTCTCTGTTGTAAAGACCATATCGTTTCGTGTTTTGAAACGCCACCATGCTAGACTGTCATATTCTTACTCGAGCAGACCTCATTTTCTCATTGACCTCTGCCACAGTATCCTGTTCGACTCGGCCAAATGGAATGCAGCCACCAGAGTGTTACAGGTTTACTATTGGTGAAGAGTCCTGCAGGGCGTGTGGGATAAGGAAGGTTCAATGACCCTCATCAAGATCACATNCTCTCTCTCTCTCTCTCTCTCTCTCTCTCTCTCTCTCTATCTCTCTGTTGTAAAGACCATATCGTTTCGTGTTTTGAAACGCCACCATGCTAGACTGTCATATTCTTACTCGAGCAGACCTCATTTTCTCATTGACCTCTGTCACAGTATCCTGTTCGACTCGGCCAAATGGAATGCAGCCACCAGAGTGTTATAGGTTTACTATTGGTGAAGAGTCCTGCAGGGCGTGTGGGATAAGGAAGGTTCAATGACCCTCATCAAGATCACATATACGTTTATGACTCCTAGTCCGTCACAACGTTTTAACGTGAAATGATAGCGAGGGGGCAACAACCTAAGAAAATCGGTGTACAATCTGGAAAAAAANTGTCACAACGTTTTAACGTGAAATGATAGCGAGGGGGCAACAACCTAAGAAAATCGGTGTACAATCTGGAAAAAAACACTAAAAAATCACTAAGAATCCCTAAAAATCATCCTTTGTGATTTTGGGGCCATGGTGGTGCAGCGGCTAGAGCGATCGCCTCTCACCTAGGCGAACCTGGTTCGATTCCCGGCGAAGTCACCCCCGGATTTTCGTAATTGGTAATCGTGCCAGACGATGTCACTGGTCGGCGGATTTTCTCGGGGATCTCCAGTTTCCCCCGCCCTTGCATTCCGGCGCTGCTCCATATTCTCGTTGCTTCACCCTCATCGGTGCTCAAGTCCCTATGTTAACAGCCGCCCAAACTCTCTCCACTCTACTTAGTTATGTCAAGTAACTTATCTCATTATATTCTGTGGGCTGGACTAGCGAGACTATTTGTTGGCAAGTGTAAATATGATTGTTAGCACAGGCCGACTGAACATAACCAATAAGTGACATTCTTATGTCATGTCTTATATTTATTTTATAACTTACTGAATTCCTTGTGCTGAAATGCACGTGCCCTCATGAAAAATAGTAAATATTAACATTTTTAATTTTATACCCAACCCTTACACTTTTAATACGAGTATAAATGTCGAAATCGTAAAGTCGTGTTTCAATATTACTGTTTCCTTAAAAATTAATCATATTATTTCATATTGTTTCTAATGTGTTGCTGAAGAAGTAATGTACATGATATTTTGCACCTGTCATAATTTGTTCAAAAAATAATATTCCTTGTAACTTTACGAAAATGCTAAATTAAATTCTTTACGCTTTACATATTCACTTCATTGCACATAATACTTTCATAACACTGACGCATGAAAGCAGCACCGTTAACTGGTTTGCAAAAATTAAAGGCTGTCAAATACTTGTATTTGGTTTGAAATGGGGTACAGGGCCGCGTTACTTCGTTACATTTGCTTATTAGGCACTTGTTACTACACAAAGGAATACGTGATTCTTTTTAACTTATTTAGATACCGGCTAAATGAAACAGTATCTTAGCAAGTACGCCATCGGTTTTGGAGAGAGGAACATTTACTGTGCCTCTTTACTCAATATTNGAAACAGTATCTTAGCAAGTACGCCATTGGTTTTGGAGAGAGGAACATTTACTGTGCCTCTTTACTCAATATTTGAAGACCCTCCTGATTCCGGTTTTTATTGGTTTCCTTAAATCACTCCAGCTAAATGCTGGGATGTTTCCTTGCTACACGAAGAAAGTCTAATGTTTTTGCAACAAAAAAAAATAATGCTATTGAAGCATTTCTTTAAGTGTTAGGACTGAGTTTTAACGTAAATAATAGCCCTACTTATCTTTATCTCTCTCATTAATATATATTTGTATTGTGTCTTGTTAAGAGCGATAGACATTTTTAAGGATAACATCAATCTTGGACGGAATGAGTTATGCTGCAGGTTGCACGCAGACATGCGTGTAGGTCGCGTTGAAAAATAATATTTAAGCACCGCAGTGGTTATCTTTACGTCGTTATAAAACAGGGGGAGGATATGTGTCCCGCGTGTCTTTGTATTTCGCAGAGACGGGTGTACTTTGAAAACAGTCCGTTGAAGTGCATCTATAATGACTTGTAGGACCATCATGTGCAGGCGTGTTTCCAACACGAGCAGAGAGAAATAACTGAACACCAGCTGCTGTTAACTGCTCGCGACCTACCCGTGCACGGCAGGCCCTCGAGTCGTAAATAACAGAGGTTTATGTCCTGCAGATGCCGAGTGA
>NQII01001089.1:527032-582485 GCA_002778355.1 Clitarchus hookeri | reverse complement strand
TGCCGCGTCGCAACACTGGGCACAGCTGCTTCGCTGCCCTCCGCGGCGTCCAACCACCCCCTCCCGCCGTTCCAAAAATCCTCCAACGTACCGCGCTTTCAAAGGTGCCGCCTACCGGGAAGCGCAGGAGCAATAAGGGCGACAAAGCCACGCGCATCAAGTGCCCCGTCGCCCCTATGCGCAAGGCTCTAAACTGGCGTGCAGTATTCTTGTCGTACTGTGTGTACCTATGGAACGTCAAGCGGTGACCCTACATTTTTTGGTGTACAGTCTGAAGAAAGTTCAGTGCACGTCCCTATAATAGTTTTGCATGTTTCACACCAGAATTTTTATAAATATAACAGTGTGAATAAGCCGTTTTTAGCTTATGTTGGAGGGCTCGGGAATAATATTTATAATATGTGTGATTTTTTTTGGTGTGTTATTCGTACCTCGTCTGAAGTGTTTCCTTTTCGTATTCGGGTATAACGGAAACACTTTTAGTGGTTTCATTTAAAATAAAAATACACAGACAGGTACATAGTTGCCGCACGTTAACACCGAAACTCCTCAACGCTATGCACGTTCTCTCGTCCAGTAATCAAAACAGCATTCACCAAACGCATTCTCAAGAATGTTGAGTTGCTACTTATTAAGGGCCCTGCCTACGTGGAACTGTGCGTTTGGGGCCGAGAAGCGCAGGGGCGCTTTCTGACCATTTCAGCAGAGCCTGTTCTACTTATTAATGAACTCCACATGTCTCAGAGTCTGATGCAGTACTCCATAGAAAGCCACTACTATCCTAACAACTTGCTGCTTATTGCTCCGCTTTACCGTCGCCGTGTACGAGCATTCAAAAGCGGCCGGAAAACATTTTGTACATTTTTGGCACGTTGCATATTTTTTCGCTCTGATTTGGAACAATATTCGTTGTGTCTATACTACTGTGCAAGGCCAGTAACTACCCTCTCAAATTGAATAAGTGAGAATTCAGCTAAATCAGTGAAAACAGCGAGAATTGAGCAACTGATAATCACTGCCAGATAACTAATTAATATAGTGGTTGAATTTCACTGATTTATCTGTGATTTTCCTACCGAATGTCAAGAATGTCACCGCTATAAATCACTTATTCAAAGTTAACTTGCTTGATTCGCCGGCCAGCAGTAGCTTATCAACTGACTTTCAGTGAAAGATTTTTCACTCATTGACATCACTGGTTCGGATTTAGAGGGTAGTTGGATATAACGGTACTTAGGGCATTTTCTTTTTTTAAAAAACAAACAAGCTAGAGAAACAAATAATCCAATATGGCGGAGGAAGGTTCTCCTTAAATGCTATTCGTACGTAGACGCTGCTCAAAATACTAAACCGTTTTTAAATGACAACTATACTGCAATTCTGCGCTCTGTTTGGAGTGGAGGCCTGTCCCGACGCCGTCCTTAAGGCCGCACAAGCCCCGCCATCTTGGATTTTCACTAATTTTGCCATAAATTCAATTTAAGAACGTTCGGCGAAATTTTTCGCACGACAACGCATAAATAATAATTTCTAAAGATTTATGAAACTATTACAACTCGTCTTAGTTTCTTAATTTTTGACTAGTGATACTGCCGGCAAGAAATAAGTTAACTTTTTTCTTGAGGGCGGTTACAGAAATGATCCTAGCAACAGTAGTTTAGCAATACATGTTTCAGAACATGCAAAAAAAAGCAGTGCCCTATGCCTTGTCGATGCCCAATATAAAATACAAAATCTGTGGTAAGTTACAACGAAAATTCCGTAAATTCAAGATGGCGGGAACTGGTCCCTCTTAATGGCGCTACCTAGTAAATAATTGTTAACACCTGAAGATCACGTCTGGTGATAGTAAAAATTGAGACGGTACCTCAAGTCTGCGATATGCATTCCCAGGAAGCTGAATTCCTCGCAAATAAAATTAGATGTGTAACAGCAGGATATTACACACGATGTAAGACAATATATTAAACAACAGAAGCTTAGAGATGATAGTTTATAGCGGGAAAAGTTGACAGTTTGCTACGATTCAACGTATTGTACACATGTCCGACAGTTTTCTTTCCTTATTGGCTGTCATGGATGTATGAAGCTACTACCCCATTTCACTGGGCCAATGAGGGTTCTGATACTATAAGATTGAACGTTAGTGATTGGTCTGCAAACAGCTTAGTTGAGTCAAAACCTCGTTCAATAAATCACGAAATACTAAACTAGTTAGAGTGTTAAATACGATATGTTGGCTCAAAATTATTTTCGCGATTTTCCATTATCTCTACAGATACCACGCTGTACTTTTCTCCTTTCCTTAAATCAAATTGCGCAGGTAAGTCCTAAGATGATATTTTTAACACAGACTAAAAGATTAAGTAGACCCATATTTTCGTCTTCTGCGCATGTACCCAACATTGGCCTACCCCAAAACAACACGCCTGTCTGTCACCTGATCAACAGTGATGAACGTGTTTANCGCATGTACCCAACATTGGCCTACCCCAAAACAACACGCCTGTCTGTCACCTGATCAACAGTGATGAACGTGTTTATTTATATTTAAATTTTAATAAAGACAACCACTTGTATACGAATGAAATACTTTGACCAGTTTGAATTCAATCTAATTGCATTATAAATTGGTTTGAAGAAGTATACAAATATCACAAAACACTTTTTTACATAAACAGTGTTCTAGCCTCAAAGCCTATCCACGTCGTTTATGACTGTCATATTGGCATAAAAGAGTAAAGTGGCAGCTGTACAATTATATTTTACCTTTCCTGGAAAGTAGTTGTACTCCCTGAGAGATGGGAGCCACGGCGGTGTAGTGGCCAAGACTATTCGCCTCGTACCTAAGCGAACCGGGTTCGATTGCAGGCGGAGTCGCTCCCGAATCCCCGCGCGTGAGAATCGTGCCGGAAGATGCCGCCGGTCGGCGTGTTATCTCGGGGACCTCCCGTTTCCCCCAACCTTGCATTCCGACGCTGCTCCATACTCACCTCACTTCGCCCTCATCGGCTCTTTAAGACCTCGATGTTACTAGCCGCCCAAATACCTCCACTCTCAGAGATACGCGTATATGCGGAAAAAAAAAATGATTGTACAAGCAATATTTTACCAGGAAGTTCCCTTAAGTTTTTGGAGAGTGAAGCGTATGTTATCGCTGCCCAGGTTCCATACAGGCGCAATACCGACGACGGAAAGTTTCACGTTAGTTCAATGCCCCGCGCGTAAAATGCGATATAGCGTTTGATGAGCGTGTTCCCGCGCTTATAGGTCTCGAACACGCACGTTCGCTCCAACTCCGCTTAATAATTTGGAAAGGGTACGCCCGGCCGAAAGTTTGTTTCCAACCGAACGTTATCCCGCCTATAAATAGGTCTGATATTACCAACCCAAGGGCAAACTTCTCTTCCAGCGCGGGATAAAAATCCAAGCAATCCAGTTCTGGAAATACGACTTTTATTAAGTGCATTCATGGAGGAAAAAAATTGTGAAAATGGTAAAATATAGCATTTTCAAAACTTGCCTATGCAGTTTCTTTAAGCGTTCAGAGAAAAGAACGACCATACGAGCGTAATTTAATCTGTGGGCTTTCATCGCATACAATAAAGACCTATTGTCACAGATCCAATATGCACAGTACAGCATCACGACGGAAACACTGCACGCCTTGTGCGTAGGAGCGATGAGGCGCTAGGTGTGCGTGTTACTGTCGCCCGTATCGCTCTCTCACTTCTTGAGAGCCGATAAGGTTGTGAAGCGAGGCGAGTGTGGAGCAGCGCCGGAATACAAGGGTGGGGGAAACGAGAGATCCCCGAGAAAACCCGCCAGCGGCATCGTCCGGCACGATTCCCACGCGCGAAAATACGGAGGCGCCGGGAATCAAACCAGGTTCGCCTTGGTGGGAGGCGAGTAGTCTAACTACTGCACAACCGCGGCCCCCACCGAACAGGATAACACCTTCGCCGAGTGACGGGGATGAAAGCCGAAAAGCCTCGTGGGCCGGCTGAAGGCCATCTAGCCGGTCCAGGGGCGGCAGCTGGGATGCTGTGTGCAAGACACGCGAGAGATTCTACACGCCAGTACCTCGTCATCCTCATTATCTCCGGCCTTGTCTCTGGCTGCGGTAAAGAGCAGTCTCATGTAACAATCTGACAAAGGATGTTCACGGTTAGTTAAGAACTTTTGAAAACAACCTTTGAAAACTGCCACTACCCCTACCTTCGTATATTTTAACGGGTACACTAACTGGCATGCGGCCAGTAAAGTTGGTAACGTCGGAGAAAAAGTAGTTCCATGTCTAAACGTTTACGTAAACATTTGAGGAAACTGAAAACATATATTATGCTTTCTTTTTTAATGCATTTAAATGTAGCTAAGAATGAGTAGATTCCTAAAACATTTACTTTTCTAATAATTTTACATTTTCACTTAAACGCACGAATAAAGTAATCGGGCCCATGGCAGTGTTAATTTTACATATGGCGGAAGAATACACGATGTGCATACACGTAGACATTACGCAGGGATTTCAAAAGTGCCCAGTATACAGTGAACAGCCTATAATCGCGGGAACTGTTTTTCACGACGTAGATCAGTAGCGCAACGCTCCGTGGATCTTGAAATTGTACGCGATTCGAGAGGGCAACTGGGTTCAAACCAATGACTAAGGATGAGGTAGACCGCTTATTCGTCTTTTGCGCACGTACTCAACACTGACCTACACCAAACGAACACAACTGTCAAAGTCACATGATCAACAGTGATGAATGTGTTTGTTTGTACATCGATTTTTAAATGACAAGCACTATTGTGTGTTAATAAAATACTTTTACCAATTTTAATTTAATCAAAGAGCATTACAACACCTCAAAACACTTATTTACTAACCACTGCTCTAACCTCAAATCCAATCCACGCCGTTTTTGCTAGCGGTATTGGCAGAAAAGCAGTTCAAGGTTGGGACACGGAAATTGGTTGTGCGCAGCCAACGAGATCGGCCTACCTCGTCTTTAGTTTGTGGTTTCAAACACTGTGTGGCTGCAGGTTTAATGCCCAAGTCGGTTCAGAATCAGTATGTCGTTACGAGCCAACAAGCATGTACATAAGACATCTAAACACTTCGAGATGACAAGAGCGGTCCGTACTGCACGTCAGATCATCGTAAATATTGCTTGCGTAACTTAACTGGTGCAAACACTACGCACAATTTAAAATTCAGACTCGCCGTTTCGTTAACGACTGACAAATTTCGGTGAACATTCGAGGTAAAAAATTAATCCATTGTTTGTGTTTACGTGCGTGTGCGCACACAAATAATGTAAATCAACAAGCGAGTTTAAAAAAAAAATTTCGGACTGGCTTAATTAACATTTTTATATTGTTGTGGCCTGTAATGTTCATTATACCAGGCTGGCGCTGATATAGTCGTGGCGTGGGTGAGATTATCCAAAAACGGCAATATTAGTCAAGTATGTAATACACTTTACCATACGGCACATTAACGCGGATGAGGACAACCCGTTGAGATGCCTTCACTTGGGCCCCAACCTGCGATGCGGAAACTGCGAACTGTTTAGCTTTTGTAAATGTAAACTATTTAATGATAATGTCGATGTGTTGTTATTCTGTGACTAACTGGATGAGTGTAGATCCCATCCCCCCTAATTGCAACCGTGCAGATAAACCTCAAACTGAAAGTATAAACTATTTACGTTTTCAGGTTTCGCAAAAACTTAGGTTTTACGCACAGTATTTACGAAGTATTTCTCCTTAAGTTTTAAGCGGTATTAATTACTGCATCACTTTTGCTTTGTGGTGCAAGACCTAGTTCTGCTGTAATACTGTTCGTTATAGGTCAGTGGTGTTGGTTGGTATTACACTATTTTATATATCTGTTTGCACAATGACAGACTTATTATAAACTGCAAAAACCTTGCGAGGGCGATAAGAACATTTTTTTAAAAGGAAACACCGAAGACATTGGTAATTATTTATACATAAAGCTGAGGTGTATTTACCAAGAATTATTTCCTTACCGCAAATATTTTTGGTTTTGAAATGGTTCTGCTGGTAAACATCCGCATTGACCATCTTAAAATAACAGCACTGCTACTGTCCGAAATGTAAACGAGTGCTGGAAAATTTGTTAGTAACGTAAAATGTGATTGGTCGCTGGATCCTGACTATCTACCCATATTTATTTCACCTGCATGTTTTATAGCGTCACCGATATGAGCATGGTTTTGTGACTATTAATGGGAGGAATTGAGGTTAAATTTTACGATCAAGGTAATCGAGGCCATTTAAGTAATACACCTTGAAAAATAAGTATACTCGTTAAAATGGACATAATATTTTATTGAGCAGCAGCTTTCCNATGGACATAATATTTTATTGAGCAGCAGCTTTCCAAGTACGGCCTACGGCGTGATGTCTTATGGGTGAAGGTCCAACGTAATACGCTGCAATTTTCCACCGAGTGGCTGAGTCCAGATTGCTATGGTAAAAACACTTCGACGGCAATCAGTACGTGACTCTTCAATTGCCGAAGACAAGGAAGTCAGTTCTCGACGAAGACAAATCGCCTGGTCAACTGCGTGGCGGAAGGTTCCTGGAATTAATCCAGTGGATCGGGGAAGGTTTGTTGTGACAGGGACGCCGTTTCGATAAACCAGATTACTGCTGTTGCCAGCCCACACATGCGGAAGTCAAGGGGTTTACACTATGAAAGAAACCAGTAGGCTCAAGATTTAACTGACAATAACGATCCTACTGCTTAAGTTCGACCATTAGATAAGTATGTTAAGGCCATCTCACATGATCAAATATATATTGAACTAAACCTCACTTAATTTGCCTTTCAATGAATTGAATTCAATAAACTTTCAAGTCTCCACATAAAATTTTATCACCAACTTTTTAATGAAACGAGTTTAAAAAAATACCAAAAGTAAATTTTTAGAAGTATCTACCTCTCGTGCTCGTTACGAAAACAGCTGCTTAAACCGCAACAAAACTTCGGCAGCCCAAAAAGTCGGTAGCCCTAAAAGTCGGCAGCCCTAAAAGTCGGTAGGTCTAAAAACCATCAATACTCTCAGAAAAAGCTATAAGCGATTGCAATTTCGGATTCAAGAAAATATAGAACGAAAATCTTGAAGGAAAACGAGACATTCGAGAAACTGAAAGAGAAAACGACCGTGATGACGTTTTTATGACTTCATAGTGCATTCAATGAGTTGAATTCAATAATGGTTGAAGGTAATTTGAAGAAACATTTGCTCGTGTGAAAGGGCTTTTAGTGTGTTATTTGAAATCAAAATAGAAGCAGCTTTTCTGCAGTTGACAATCGTTTTTAGAAGCCGGGATCAGAAATAAATCTTGAAAGTTCGTTATTTGTAGTCAAACTACAAATATGTGTTAATTTTAATGTATGTTCCTCTGTTATTAATTGAAAGACATTAGAATTTACTTTTCTAATTTCCGATTTTTCTACCATGATACTTAAGCAGTAAGGTGTAGCAACTTCATTGTGTACACTTCAATTTGAACCAAAGGGATGACAAACTTTTTCAGTTCTAGTGCTTGATGCTTAAGTTTTTCATTGTGTAAACACCTTCACAGTTCCTCCACTGCAACTAATCTTTGTTGGTCGTGAAGGTATCGAAACGCGAGTGTCTGTGGACCGCAGAAGCCGTGGTTATTGCGAATGTGTGTGGGCAGCCATCATTATTGCACACTCACGTTTTCACCTATCAATTTTTAACACAGCATCACAACCTAACAGGACTCCCTAAACTAACCTGGGACAGTTGATGAATACGTCTCTTTAAAACTAGCATAGCGTAATCTAACTTATTGTTTCGCGTAGACTGACGCACGAGGCGCGAGCTCCATGCGCGTTCCGGCTCTTAAGGGGGGGGGCACCTCGACCCTCCCCTCCCCACAGACAGACCCGCTCGCTGAGGGAATGATAGACAGCGGCGACCTGACTGGCGTCACAGCCCCTCCGTCGCCCTGCTGGAGAAGCCAACGAGTTTAGAGGATGCGCAAAAATATTTTGGGAACAAGGAATCTCGGCGCAACGCGGCATTTAGAGAAATTTCTGAACGATGGCCTACGACCCTATAAATATTGCAACGGTGCAAAGCTCGGCAGTCTTTTGGAAGAAGTTTTTTGCTGAATGCGGTAGCCGGGTGTTATCGAGTGTGGCGAGGGACATCGGTGAAGAGAACGGGCGACGACGGGAGACTGAGAGACGAGGTGTTTGTGATGTGAATGGACGAGAGGGCGTGAAACCCGACGTGTGAAGGCTACTGTGCGTGAAGGCGCTCGGAGAACTCTAGAACATTGCGGACTGGTGGGTTCTGGACTAAACTGAGGTGGGACGGTGTGAACATGTGATACGAACTTTACTGTTAATATTGGAACTGTCAAATATGGACACATAATTTATTAGGTTTTGATACACTGTCTATTATGACTGATTTTAGTTATTTGATTACATTAATTCCTTTCAGATAATTGTAAATTGTACTGTCTGAAATTTATTAATGTTGTAAATAGCAAGATATATCAATTTATTGTGAGATATTGAGATGAGAGTATTTTCTTTGTAATTATTTTTTTTATAAATTAGGAACTTATAATTCACTCTTATTTAATTAAGACCTCCAACCCTCAACAAAGCCGGTTCAACCCACTGACTGAGAAATTTTAACATTATAATACTAGTGCTTTGCTGCTAAAACATTCTTATAATAATTGGTGACTAAGTGTTTTTTTTTTCACATGTGTATGCGCAGTGGCCACGACGTCGACTATCCACAGACGCTTATATCGAGACTAATCAGCTCTGACGAATAGGGCGCTGTTCCACGAGATGTGATTCACGTTAACTGGACATTTTTAATCAGCCTTATAATATATATATGTATATATATATATATATAATCTGCCCATAACTGCATATTACTTTCATGTAAACTATATAGTGCTGTCAGCGAATAAGAATAATAATTTCTAGGTCTTAACGTGAAACAAAATGTGTAGCGTCATTACAATAAGAATTTAGGGTCATAGTTTCGTATTTACACTTTTTCTTCGATTCATCTAGGTCCACTACGTGTGAAAAATTAATACTGTGATAATCCCTGTCGATGTGTCGACCAAATCATACTGTGAATTTCTTGTTAAAGATTTTATAGATACACCTCCAACCAAGTGCGTCTGCTTCGCGATATCATATCCAAACCTGCCCCACCGTTTAAAATAAAACAAAAAAAAATTATAAATTTTACCGTGACTAATTTTAATAATATAATGACTTGATCAAAGTAATAATACTTAAGAAAATGGCCTTCATATATACAAATAATCAGATTTTTTTTAAAGTCACAACTTTGTTTCGAGGAAGGTAGGGTCTTACATCCATGGCTTACCCGTCACCTGGCGATCATAAGGCACTTTACTTACCGCGAGTAAAAAAAAAGTATTAAGACACCTTTAAAAAAAATAAAAACTTTTATATTTCCAAAATAAAGTACATGCTTTTATACTGTACACAATGCATTTAGTTGGGTACACAACATGTGTTTCATTTGTGGACACAATGTTTACAAAGAATAAAATTAAAATAAACTGAACAAGCAGTCTGTTTCCAAAAAATAAGTGTTTGAACACACAGAAGAAAACCCACAAAGAACACGATTGCCCACGTTAATGCTTGGTATGATAGCCCTTGGCTCTAATTAAGGCTTGAACGCATTTTGGTATCGAATTTATGTACTACTGGCAAGTGCTGGCGTCCATTTGCACCCACTGCTCATGAACGCACGCAATATATTCTCTTCTGTTGGAGGGTTGACGTATCCGTACTTTTTCCTTCAGATCACACCACAGTTCTCTATCGGATGCAATCCGGTGATTGAGGTGGAGTTCCAAGGTAGTGGGGTTTTTGACAAGAGGATCCACTGAAGATCATAATATGCTCTGTGTTTGGAATCGTTATCTTTTTGAAACATCCAATTGACACCCAACCCAAGTTTCTGTGTGCTTTCCCTTGATATTAGTTTTTAGTGAATTTTAATGCTCCTTCCAGCCCATGATGCCGTCGATAACATCAATGTTACCCACCCCATTAGCATTCACCCAAACCCCAAACCATAACTGAGTTTCCTCCGTATTTCACAGTTGGAGCAATTTTTTTAAGGTTTTATTCGTCTTTCTCCACACACGCTGATACCAATCACTTCCATGCAGGTTTATCTAGGTCGCATCTGAGAAAATAACTTTTGCCAAAATTCCAAAGGTTCATTTTGGTACTTTTTAGCAAACGGTAACCATTTATTCCTGTTTGCTTCAGATATATTTAGCTTTTTTATAACTATATGTCCTCGGTATCCATATTTTAATTGTATTTCAGACTGCTTGGGTGTAACATTCAATCTTACTCCTGAGCGAGTGATGTAGCCAACTCCTTAACAATTATTCTTGGGGTGTTTTTTCCTTCACAGACCGAATAGCATAGCTTTCATCGCGGGCAGACAGCTTCCTTGGTCGGCCTGGTCGTGGTGTCGGGAGTAAATGTTCTGTCGTAAGTTTCTCTATTACCTATATATGCCCAACAGTAGAAGGTGCTTTCCTGACAGTGCTGCTAATTTCTCGGTAACTCATCTTAGTTACGCGATTTCATGCTTACTGTTCTTTCTTCGAATGTAGTTTCTCTGCTTTCCTTCCCCATTCCTTTTGACACGTTAAAGCGATGTTCACTGATTCATTACACAGCACAGACTGCCCTCGGCGGTTCTAGTCAGCACAAGACAACACATTGCATTCTTTAACTGGTTCGAACAGGGCTGTCCAAATACTTATTTTGTGCCCAACTTCCGCTAACACGTTATGTTTAATTCTGTTTAAAGCTAAAAGCGCGATGAAAGGAAACCGCAAAGAGGTAACATGAAGAGCATGCCAACGTCTTCAAAATAAGGGCGAAGTTTCCTACAGGGGACACATTTCACGTATGATATACGCACGTTTCTTCTTTGGACGGTGACCAGATTATGTTTCTCCTCAGTGTACCACGGAGGTGGTAGTAAACTTTATCGACTAAACACGTAATTCCTCTTCCAGAAGGCTGGCGACTCGACCGCAAGCAGCTGGTTTCCCGCCAGACGCGGCCAAGAAAGGGACACGCGTCCGCGTAGGAGCTNCGACTCGACCGCAAGCAGCTGGTTTCCCGCCAGAAGCGGCCAAGAAAGGGACACGCGTGCGCGTAGGAGCTCGGCGGTAGGGTCGACCTTGTGCGCAGGCGCGGTCGTAAAGAGGAGTTGTAATTGGTGGCCGGCGGGCCGCTGCACAAACACAAGGGGGGGCGTTGTGCTTGCGCCGCGAGGACGCACCCACGCACCACACGTGTACTGGCAGCACACACGCGTGTTCCTGGCTCTATTGCTTGCCCGCCGAGTTCGATGGCAGACACTGCGTCCAAATGATCTTGTTTTTGCAACATTTTCCATTTGCAGCTAAGACTGCCAGACGATCAGCTAAAATAAAAAAGTTTAAATATCTGCGGATTTTACGGGGCGGCCAATAACAGTGACTGTAAAATATACTGTTACATGCGCCTGAGCGTTACCAGGTTCATACGGGATGAGGTCCTGATCAAATACAAAATTTGAATAAACATGTAATTTATTTACAGCACTATGGAACACTATACAGCTATTTATTCTACAGTGTACTAAAATTGACTCGCGAAACTGAGAAAACTAACAAACATTACTGAATATCTAATAAACATTAATCAATTTAATAAACTAATCGTGCTAGCAAAAACTGTGTAATCTACTTCCATAAATCAGTTCAAATGCACCAATGTGCCAGTTTCTCGTGATCTCCCACCTCCGCTCCAACAGGCTGTCTACTGATGTCCAATGAACGAAATTTATGATTGACGACTTCGTTTATGACACCTTCAGTTAAATTCATGGCTTCTCGACAATGCGGGCACAATGACAACCGTTCTATGTGCGATTTCATAGTGAGTATGTAACCCATGTTGTATGGTGCATGATCAAGAGAAAATAACCTGCGGTTCCAACCTCCTCCACTCAGCATTCAATACCAATCGACAATGAAGTGGATATTAGACAGACTGATACAAAATACTATTTCATGACCACCCACTCAATTTAATTACTTTTTCATGGCTTTCATGACCACCTGCTCAATTTCAAGACCAGTAGACACCCTCTCCGACGCCAGGGTCAACCACAAACAGGACAACACTCGTCTGCGAGAAAACCGGTGACTCTAAACAGACGCCCTTACTCCTAGGAGTAGGGATGAGACTTCAGTGCGTCTTACGGCTTGGCCCCATACGCCTGCAGGGGAGAGAGAGAAAAAGAAAGAGAGAAAGAAAGAGAGAAAGAAAGAGAGAAAGAGAGAGAGAGGGAGAAAGAGAGAGAGAGGGAGAAAGAGAGAGATAGGGAGAAAGAGAGAGAGAGGGAGAAAGAGAGAGAGAGGGAGAAAGAGAGAGAGAGGGAGAACGAGAGAGAGGGAGAAAGAGAGAGAGGGAGAAAGAGAGAGAGGGAGAAAGAGAGAGGGAGAAAGAGAGAGAGGGAGAAAAAGAGAGAGGGAGAAAGAGAGAGGGAGAAAGAGAGAGGGAGAAAGAGAGAGGGAGAAAGAGAGAGGGAGAAAGAGAGAGGAGAAAGATAGAGGAGAAAGAGAGGAGAAAACCCGCCACAGGCACCCTATAAACCTTACTAACAGAAAAAACCCTCCTCACAAGAAATAATTCAAAATTGTTACATGCTTTATTATAAAATGCTACAAGGAAATACGTCTAGGTACCACTGGGGGTTCTTAGTTTTGATTGACGCTGATTTAGCCAGAGCGATGCATACACATCTCTATGGTGAGGGGAGTGGCGCAATTTGACAGACCCCCCCTCCCCTCGCATGTACAGTAGATTCCTAGGCGATATGAACGCTAGAGGAATAACTATAAAATAGAATGTCCGCACAAGTGCAAGAACTCCCGCCGACAGAGTGACGGCTGTAGTATTTAATACCGGCGCTGATCCTTCCTGGATAATCCCGCACATACACGTGTCCCGGCTGGGCCAATTCAGTGTCCAGAGGTTTCTTCAACTCCCGATCTTCTAGAAGGTCTTGGTCGCCACCAGGTGCGAGATGTTGATCACAGGCACGTCTTATCTCCCTCCCTGCACCTCGCCCAGCGTCATCCAAGAATGGACTCTAGTATTATAATTCAACCTTGACCCATGCAACATCACCAAGTCATAGGCCGTACTATGGAACCTCGCGTTAAATCTAAGCGACGCCAATTCAGACAAAGTCTGGCTGAATCCCAAACCAAATTAACATTTGGTGTTTTTATCTGTATTAATTTACTTGCATGTTGTCTCTTGTTAGTGGGACGAGAATAGTTTTACGACTACACAGACGGCAGAATTAGAGTTTAAAAGGACACACTGCCTACCAGCTGGCAGCTGCGAAATTTAAATAGGAAATTCCATGTTTCGCCTCAGTGCGTTAATTTTAAATATAGGCTTTTAAAAAAAATGCGTTCTTCACGAAATTTTAGGAGAAGATCTCTTTGCGCGTATATTTGCAATATAGATATGCGGTATGTACTTTTTTTTTTTTTTTTTGTAAAACAAACATTTTAAAAAATCCCTTGCAAACAGGCTATACACGTTTTCTATAATCGTGCATTGTCAATAATGACTATGAATCCTAAATTATGACGCGAAAACGAAGAATTTCTGCAGAAGGGGTGAAGCGGAGCCTTATTCCCTGGACGGGTGACAAAAGGCGGCCCGGCGCGAGGCTGCAGTCGCGACGCCGGAGGGGAAACGTGCAGCGCTGTGCTAGTCACCCTGTGCCCGACCCACAGATGGCGCGCAGGCTAGCGGGGATTACTGACAGCTGTGCCCGGCCCGGGCAACACAACCGACCTTACACGCCGCAAACAAACAACACCCCGGCCGATCCTTCACACCTACCTCGAACAACGCTGTCAACACTGCTGCTACAATATGCTCGCAATGGTGAATTATGCCTCACGTGGCCGGTAAAATCAGCGTTTCATTTCACGTACGTATCGAGGATATAGTCATTTGGGGTAACTGTTTCATCGGGGCAACTTTGTACCACCTGCCTAATTTAATTATAAATGAAGGCTCGAAGAATCCCTCCTTGCATATAAAATAATCAACAGCGAAGTATACATCAAAGGTAGGGGCTGTAAATCCTCTGTTATAAACACGAATGTGTGGTACGGTGTTACCCTTAAATGGTACAATGTTACCCCTGATGACTTTGGTCGAACTAGTCACCGCGTACCAAATTAAAAACTATATGTTACGCCCGTTGTTAATTGTCATCTGAGTAATAAACCCCGTTTACACAGTCGATAGATTCCAAAAGTTAACTTCTAATGCCACCTTAAAACATACAGGAGGTTACACAGAAGTTAGCGGTGCTAACGCACGTGCTGATTTACACCAATACTACGATACAAATTAATTTACAATTTAAGGAAACGCATTATAACTTACCGCAATTACATGTTTAACCACAAATAAAATTAAATATTATTTGTTGGTAACCTTAGTATGAAATGAGATGGAGGGGGGNATTTTTAGATAAGACTCTTGGTTAAGGTGATACTCTTAGATCTACTTATCTACTTATTGGGAAGCTTCCGGAACGCAAGGTCGGACGAGGTGAAGCCAGTGGAGGTGATGGAACAACCACGCGAAAAACAGGAGAAGACCTAAAAATGTATCTCCTGCAACTCCGTAGGACACTCCACGGGCTACACGCATAGCCGACGTCTTGCGAGAGTCTAATAATGCCTCTATCTTAGCCTTCTACTGCTAGAATCAATTACTTATATTTGAAAAATAAGACATGTACACACGTTTGAGAATGAAATACTGAACACAAATAAGGCTGTTTCCCCATACGTAATACTATATCAAAAATAGTTGTGTGACTCCGACGTCACACGTCTAAATTCAGCTGAATTTTTTTTTCCTTTACAGAAGTGCAACGTACAAAATTTGAATGATTACGTAACTGACAAGTGATCCGCGTATCACAGCAGACAGTAGAGTGATTGAGTGAAGGGATTTGGGCGGCTCTTAAAAGAGAGGTCTTGAGAGCCGATGAGGGTGATTGAGGTGAGAATGCAGCAGTGCCGGAATGAAAAGGCGGGGGGGAACGGGAGATCCCCGAGAAAACCCGCCAACCAGCGACATCGTCCGGTACGATTTCCACATACGAAAATCCAGAAGTGACCCAGCCGGGGGATTGAACCCGGATCGCATTGGTGGGAGGCGCGCAGGCTAACAGCTCAGCCACCGCGGAAAATACACCGATGTAAATATTACACTAAATATAATTAGGCATATGACCCTAAAACGTAAGAGTGATAATTGCTACAAATCAGTGAAACTGGCTGCTCCATTGTAACCAGTGGTATCGCACAGATATTACTGTCGCTGGATTCTGGAGCCATTTCCTCGAAGTACTGATACTCTATGTAAACCAGCAGAAACTGATGTTAAGGCACCTGTCTATCTTGAACTCTTCCGCATTTCCATTTCACAAGTAGAGGAGCGATATAGGCTGTTCACGGTAAATTGAGCATCTGAGAACCTAGTTATATACTTTCTTATTTCATCCATTTTTTATCCTTTAAGGCCCCCGTCCACCTGGAACTTTTTCCCACGTCTAGGCCGAGAAGAGCGGGAGCGATAAGGGCGACACTGCCACGCGCATCAAGTACGCCATCGCCGCTAAGCGCAAGGCTCTGAACTGGCGTGCAGTGTTCTCGTCGTGCTGCGTGTACCTATGGGACTTTCAGCGGTGACCATATTATTTTATTAGTGGGAAGTCTTTAGGAAGGTTCAGTGCAGGCCCCTATAGTAGTTTTGTATGTATCTGATGCGTGCATTTTGAGCTACAGCGCCTTGGAAAGGCCGTTTTTAGCGGTTTTGGAGTACTCTGAATTGATGTTTCTAACGTACGTGATATTTTGAAAGTACTTAACAGCTCTCGTCTGAAGTGTGTGTTCTTTTCGTAGATCAGCACGTTGGACGCACGCTTAATAGTCTCGTTGAAAAACGTGTATTTCGAACACTCTGCAACGCAGTTCAAGCGCCAGGTAGACGGACGCCTTAACTATATTTTTAAATCAATATTGCTATGAAAGTAATAAATACAGTGAGTAGATTCCACCGCACTCGAAAGTTAACGTCTAAGGCTACAATAAAATATTTTTATTGACTATCATTCCAAATGAGGAGGTTTTCATAAGTTTTCACTTTACCGTGAATAACCTATAGGCAGCGATACTGGTAGGCTTATCATTTCCCCCACCGCCGCTTAACGGAATACACTGAAATGACGCGCATTATTTTCTTCGCGCTGCGTTTAACTACCTAATTAAAATTTTAGCAATGGTCTCTGCAGTCTCTCATACAGAGTCTGGAATGTTTTTTTTTCCTACGCTGCCGAAGAGTTTCAAAATGTTTGCAACATACGGCAATGGAAGTTGTACTTGAGACTTGCCTACGCGTTCAGTAGTTTCTTTTATAAACATGCATTTCAAATGCACTTCAACTTAGTAAGTTCTCCGGGTAGACAGTTCACTTAACAACCTCATTTACCAGTCGGTAGCGTTTAAGCATCTTTCGAACCTAACCTTTAAAAGAACAAAATTCCCCTCAGTGAATTTACACGGCGTTTTCTGATGTGCCACAACGATTGACAGGTGATTTCATGTGAAAATATTCATAGAAAATATACGTACGGCTTGAGGTCTAAAGCGATTACAGCTGTTATTCACCGTAAAAAAATTAGAAAATAACAGGTATTCAGTTAAAAATATTACAAACCATTCGCATAATGTATCAGCTAGCAACAAGTTCACCCAAACAAGCTACTCAGCTTGCCTACCTCAGAGTTACCAGACGTTAAACCTTGTTTCTGGGATTGTGAAGGCTATTTTATAGCAAAAGAGAGGCTTGTAAACAACCTTTTCTTGCACATTTGGACATAATGATTAATAAACAGTCTTTTAATTTTAGCAAATACTCGGGGATACATTTTCTGCGATGTGAGAAGTAACCCCTATTTTGTTTCCGACTGGGGATATTATTCCCAGTTATCTTTTCAAATTTGCATCGTCGTTTGCTGATATACATTGTGCGAATTCGTTTTCTCTCATCATGATAGTTTAAGACATTTTTAACTACATGCTTGTCATTTTCCTATTTTCGAGGCTGAATAGCACCCTTAATAATCACTTTAGGCCAAGTGTCTTGCAATTATTTTCCATCTGATTTTCATATGCAACCTCCCAGTCGTTTTAACACACGAGAACAGGCTGTATTTTAACGGACACACTTACTGATATACTTCCAGTAAAGTTGTCAGCGATATGAAAATATGTAACTTTAAAATTTCTGGAAGCTGAATTAATTTAATTTAATTAATACTTGTTTGATGCCGGTAATACTAATAATTGGCATATCAGTAACATACTTAGGTGCATAACTTGACTGTTTCGGTTTATCCGACGTGAATAAAGTGATTAGGCCACTGGCAATGTTCATTTCACATATGGTGGAAGATAACAAAATTTCCCGAAAAGTAAATTCCAAGCAGGGCTTCTAGAAGTTCTTGAGAGCGTTGTCCACAAAACATTTATTTATTTTGTATTTGTATTGCATACTGTTTAACTTTTAGACATTATATGTGTGACTATTTTACCCTCAGGTAATTTCTTTTAGAGCGCATGGTTTTTGCAAAATAACACATCAAAGTCAAAATTTTACAGTATCTTGTAATGTACAAATACAATAAACCAAATTATCTGCAGAAAATTTAACAAGGGCAACTCAAAGTTATTGCCATATTTCATTTTAAGGTATGCTTAGTAAAAGTCAAAAATATGCAAAAATTGCAAAAACATTCTCTTGTACGATTTTATAAACGTCTCGAAGTAGCTCTTAGCATCATCTTTCAGTGTGAATTCTCATTTCTGTAAAGGAAAGAGTAATAACTGACAATGTTTAAAACTTGAGCAGTATAAAACATATTTTTTTCATAGCCAAAGCCCTTAATCTCAATGAGCTTGTACACAAATCTTCTGCAAATAATAGTTAGGACCAGAAGAATGGATTTTTTTTTCTGGTTACAATTGAGGCGGTTAATACACTTTCTAAAGCGTACGTATTTTCTAAGGTGACCTGAAATAATCTTTGCTTTTGGTACAAAAATAATCCCGCCATTTTGGTTAAAGCTGGCAACAGTACCGATCAAAATACACCAACTTGACAATATTATTTACCTACAAGTTCGACACGGACCACGACAACCACAATTTACTTTTAAGTGATTTGTGGCAAAACTAAGAGTAAATACATTTCCTACAGTTACCCATAAACAACCAGTACATGTTCCACTAATGATCTACCGGATGTTCGGAAACTCAACACCCAAACTCCAGGCTGTTTCTTTGGACCAATCGTAAGACAAAAACCCTTTGCACGCATATCCGGAAAAATATTTTTATATAATTTAATATTATTCAAAGTTGCGGCGTGCAACGCCTGGAGAACAAGGCTGTGCGAGCATGCATGTAAGGCGAGTTGCATCGGCCGTAGGCGCGCAACACTATATATACAATCACATCGCAACTTTGCGCACCTACTGCCTGTACAAATTGTCCTACACGCATGATCGAACAGCCTTGTTCTTCAGGTGTTGTACGCTCCCACTTTTAACACAATTATTTCATATAAAAATACGTGCCCAGATATAAGTGAAACGGGCTTTTGTATTTATATTGGCCCAAAGAAACTATGTCTGCAGTTTCCAAACATCCTGCAGATTAAATAACGCGGAAATAATTCAAACTGGTTGGGCATCTTTGCAGAACACACACGCCACACACTGACTGGAGGTATTGCATACGGTGCTAGTGAAAGAGTATAGGGGTAAAAATGGGATTAACACCATCCACGCGCAGGATTCACGCTGCCACTTAAGCAGATCACTCCCACCTACTCTTAAAATAACGAGTAGCTATACACAAGAGACAATCGGTAGGAAGTTGGTTTAAAAACTGTGCAGACGTTCGTGGGGACAAAGTACACATTGCTATCGGGACAAGGGATACCGCCACATGTATCTACACAGTGATTCCGTTATCGCCACTCTGTAGTGACAACACTTCTATTAGAAAGCGTATTGTTCTAGTAGTTTACGAAGAGAAATTCATTATTAACTGAGTATTTTCTAAATGAACCTTTGAAAAATGCCACTGCCTCTTACTGCATATATTTTTACCTGCACACTGACTGGTGTGCGCCCAGTAAAGTTGGCAATGAAGAAGGGAAGGCAGTTCCATGTTTTAACGTTGAAATAATAGTTTTAAGTAAACATTTGTGAATTCTGAAATTATAAATTTTGTTTTATGATTTTTTATGCATATTAAGTTGAAGAATAAGAAAATTTGTAAAGTATTTACTTTTTTTTTCCCCTTCATAATTTTACAATTTTACTTGACCGACGCATGAATAAAGTAATCAGGTCCATGGCAATGTTAATTTTACATATAGTGGAAGAATACACAATATGCATACAAGTGGATCTTAAGCAGGGCTTTCAAAAGTGCTAAATTTACCGTGAACAGCCTATACCACGCATTAGTGCCTGTAAAACAAGTTCACTACTTGCAATAGTTTCTCATAAAGAAGTGTTAGGAAAGGGGAGAATTCAGGCTACCATAATAGACCATGGTAGGAATCTAATGTTCAAGGTTAATGAAGCACTTTTGGAAGCCCTGTTTAAGGTCTACTTTTCTCCTAGTTTTGTGTCCTTCCGCCATATGTAAAATTTGCATTGCTATTGTGGTCCTGTTCATGCTTCAGTCAAGTGAAATCGTGAAACTGTTAGGAACCTAAAACTACTCTCGTTTTAATATCTCACAATAAAATTGATCTCTCTTGCTATTTACAATTAATCAATTCGATCAGTACAGTTTAAAATTACCTCGGAGAAATTAATGTAATTAAATAACTAAAATCAGCCATAATAGACAGAGTATCAAAACTAATGAATTATTTTATAAATTATATGTCTATATTTGAGTGTTCCAATATTTACAATAAAGTCTGTATCACGTGTTCATACAGTCCCGCCTCAGTTTAGTCCAGATTCCACCAGTCCGCAATGTTCTATAGTTCTCAGAGTGCCCTCATGTACAGTAGCCTTCACTCATCAGATTTCACACCCTCTCGTCCGTTCACACAACAAACATCACGTCCGTCATCGTCTCGCAATCTCCCGTCGTCGTCCATCCTCTTCACTGATGTCCCTCACTGCACCAGACGTAACTTTATCACCGCACTCAGCCAATTGGCTTCCACAAAAAGACTGTCAACCGTCCAGCTGTGGCTATATTTAAAGTGTCGTCGGCGATCGCTCCGAAATTTCTCCAAATGCCACGTTACGCCGAGGGTCCTAGTGCTCAAAATATTTTTGCGCATCCTCTAAAATCATCGGCTTCTCCAGCAGGGGGGAAGGAGGGGCTGTGACGCCAGTCAGGAGCTGTCAATCATTCCCCTGACTGCCTGGTAACAACTTCGAGCGGGTCTGCCTTGGAGAGGGGAGGGTCGAAGCAGTCTCCCCCCCCCCCCCCCCNGCTCGCGCCTCATACGACAGTCGGCGCGTAACATTACTATAATGTGCATAAAGCAAAAACCCCAATTTTATTAGCCATAAATTTAAACATTACACTCGCAGTAGAACGTCGAGATTAGGAACTATTTCAGTTAATTCACTACCGACTTAACGGGGAGTAAGCAAGTCCGTATGTACGGTAGCATACAAGGAATTTATGGGCAGTTATTTTTTATCAAAGGCTGATTGTGTTCACTTTACCGTAAACAGTATATGCATGTCTTGCCTGACTCAACTGGTACCTTTGTTCGTATAGGTTTATGTCGATTGAGCAGAAAATAAAATCGCTCAGCTTCTCCATGTACAAAATTACTAAACAAGATATCATGTACATTTTTTAACGTAACAATTACCTTTAGAATCAAATTCAAACTATAAATATCTTATGTTGAGAACTTCACCAACGGGAAATTTCGATGGAAATACAAGATAACCCCGGTCTGGAAGGGGGAGGGGTGGGGCCTTTTTGAAAAGCCTGCTTTTTTTTTAAAGCGGAGTCAGAAGTAGGGCAGACACTGCGGTCCTGGGGCGAAAACTGAACTCGCAGAGACACCCCAATACACATGGTCGCCGCCTTCAGCAACGTAAACTATCTTGCCTGTTGTTTACATTCGCCTGCAGCCCACACAAGTAGCTGTCTGCAGCCCGCCGTCACAAGAACCCGCGCATGCGCGCCAGGCAGTACCACCAACAAACTTCAGAGAGAGAGAGCAGCGAGCAATGTACACGTGCTTTCCGTACATGTGCGAGTACTTAAAGTGTGTGTACTATGTACGATAGAGCGTTGGATGCGTACCGCTTTCATACGAGATTTTTTTTTTTTTTTGCATACTATGTCAACACGAAAGACAGCAAGTATTGACTCTTCTATTCGACGACAAAGCCACTTGTTGAACTGCAAACGTACATTTGTTCATTCCCTACCAGGCGAAGCAAAAAAAAAAATTCGCCTCGTCGTTTGCACCCAGTCTTTGATTTTTCTTATTTACGGAAGACGTCGTGCGACACCTTTGTGGGGTACTCTTGTACAGGATGTACCAAAAGTCGCATATTTTTTCTTGTTTCGGTTTCGGGTATGGAAAATCCGCATTTCTTTGAGGAAATTTAAATTAATCAATCTCATGTGGTGATATGGGCTGCAATGTCTGCTATGCATCTGATTGGTCCGATATTTTAAAACCCAGTGACTCCTGAAACAGTAGCAGGCAATCAAGTTACTTACTATTACATGTTACGAAACTGGTTTGTAGAGCAATTGGAACGTTTGGGACGTCGGGTGGGTGAGCGAAGAGATTTGAGCGGTTCTTAACAGCGAGGTCTTGAGAGCCGATGAGGGTGATTGAGGTGAGTATGGAGCAGCGCCGGAATGAAAGGGCGGGGAAACGGAGATATACCCGAGAAAACCCGCCGACCAGCGGCATCGTCCGGCACGATTCCCACATGAGAAAATCCGGGAGTGACCCGCCCGGGGATTGAACGCCTTAGTGGGAGGCGAGAAGGCTAACCACTCAGCCACCGCGGCCTCTGGAACTTTGGGGCACCACCGCATTTTGCAGTAAGTGTAAGTGAATACCTGATGGATGTATTCAGAGACAAATTAACTGGAACAGGCTCGCCAAATTCACCAGCTCCTCTGAAATGGCCACCCCTAAGTCCAGATCTGACGTAATGTGATAATGCGTTACGGGGGCACGTCAAGCAGGAAGTTGCCAAAACGCGGTACGAGACAATTGAGGAACTTAAATGAATAAGCCGTTCGAAATGCATTTATTTCCTGCCATCACGCCAGTCATGTTACGGAGGATTTCACATCGCTCCTGGAGGCGAGTAATTTTGAGTAAAGCCGTGTGTACACACATTCTCTGGGGTAAATGGTGACCACGCGAAATTACTCATCACACGCGTGCTCTTAAAATAACTTTTCACAGGTTTGTCTACAATTCAGAGAAAATAAAGGTTTTTTACACCCTCTGTTGGTAAGACTAGTTACGCGATAATGTCAGTTTCATATACAGTAAATAATGTAGAACGCCGATTCTGAGAGTATCAAAATGTGCGAGATTTTTGTGTCTTTGTTAGTTTGGCGACACTGGCTAAGAGACACGTCACACCAGGCGACAACATGAGCCAAGAAGAAAATGCCTTGATGAAAACGAGTTACTGTTACCATGTTTGTGCCATCATTGAAATTGTTTGTTATTTAAAGGTACATTGGCATATTTGTAAATATGCTTCCCCTAACAATCTTGATAATAAACATTTCCTTATTGTAAGTGGTGTATATTTGCTGGGCTAGAGCCCCACGATTGTGGTTTTCTTCTGAAAATATCAAACAAATCAAAATAGAAATTTAATCACATACAGTATATTGCACATTGTCGTTTATGCACCCCATTCAAAAAAATTCACTACCTGAACTAAACATGCGAACTGGGTACACTAGAAATCGATAGCAAAGCTTGAAAAATTTAAAGGCAGGAAACTTGAATTTATTCACCAATTTTACAGTTTTCGATGCTGTGCAAAAAGGATTCCAAATTTCTTAAATCGTTTTCAATACACTATGCACAACCACATGCACTTCGATGTGCTCTAGCCCCCCTCGTCTTCTGTGCATGAAACTGGGCACTGTCGGCATTGAAGCATGTGTCCGACAGTCTGATCTCTGCAATCGCATTTGACGTCACCTTTAACATAACACCACCTTGCCAANAGTACACCTATACCCAACGAGTTATTGGCATTGCACAGCAGTACAGATATAACAGCTGAACTACGAACTCGTATTTACGTATGTCACAATTTTTATTTGGGCAGAATTAAAATTGTGACGCAATTATGAGTTCGTAGTTCCCTTGTCTTGTATGTATTGAAGTGCAAGGTCAATTAGCTATAGTCTACTCACGGTTTCCTCGCTATTTTTGAAACAAACCTTTGAGAAATCATTTTATGTAAGACCTTATTTGGTTGTTTCCTATATATGAGACGTTTCACAAGCGTTTTATACCTGTGTTACCACAAAAGTACCTTACTTTTGGCCAAACTGAACTTTTACTTATATTTTATCTGCGAATTTTAATATTTCTTTTATAATTAATACAAATAAATTCAGGGCGAAGATAGGCGCGTTGGTAATGCCTATCGAGGAATAGTTCTCATGCACAGTGTTATTAAACTACCTGCGCATGAATGCGGTGCGCTGACCCTTTAGTGTGATTTTATACACTAGGTTAGCCTTTGTTTGCGCGAGGCGGAGGAACAGCCTGAAAGTAGAACTACATCAGGGCTTCAGAAAAGTTTGAAATCATCATGAATGTACTATAGTTTGGTATTTGGGATACTTTGAGAATTTTCTTTTTTAAAAATATAAACAAGCTGGAAAAACAAGAATACAGTGTGGCGGGGAAAGGTTTCCTCCTAAATTTTATTATTATCAGCATTATCGTTATTATTATTACCGTGTCAGAAACATGATTGAAACACAGCTACAACATCTCTGAAAAACATCATACGACTTTTGACCAGAATTTGGCCACATCCAGTGCATTCTCTCCGAGGCTCAAAGCAGGTCGTCTCCTGGGCATGAAACTGGGCACTGTCGACATTGAAGCATGTGTCCGACAGTCTGATCTCTGCAATCGCATTTGACGTCACCTTCAACATAACACCACCTTGCCGAGTTCACCTTGGATCTGACCACTACCGATCTCAGCCTGGTCAATGATCTCCATATCAACCATCCCTCGTCATGGGCAGGTGGGTAAACTTTCAGTTACTTTTTTTCCAACCAGAAAGGGGGAGGGGGTGTTTTTTTATTTCTTTTTTATTGTGTAAACTGCTTCAGTGTGTGTGGCGGCGTCGATGTGGAAAGGAGGAGCACGCTTCTCCGACGTCACGGCGGGGTCGACGCTGCAACGTGCGACCCGCATCGGGCCGCATGTCCTCGCGACAAACCCCGCTTTCACAGGCCGAGCTTCCTGCGGGGACGACATCCGCAACCCGCAGTCACGCAGGCTGCCTGGCCGCAGAACAGGCGAGCACGCAGAGGCGCAACGCCCAGCGTACCGCGATCTCTCGTTCGCCGCGCGCAGGCTCTGGAAACGGCCCAGCAGCGGGCTGAAGACCAACTCTCGGACAGCAATCGTTATGCTTCGGAGACACAACGAAACACAAAGCTAATGCAAATGATTACGAACTGCACTGCGGTACGAGTTTCGTTAAACTTAAGAGCGCGTATCGAAATTTTGTGACGTTAAAGAACAAACGAATACACTAAAAATCGTTACGAAATTTTATTTTAATATCATATCCAGGCAGACGTGAACACTTAGCTAAAATAATAGATTTAATTGAATAGTTAACTATTTATATCTGCAGTTTATGAACTTACAGCTCGCCGAGCGCGACATCTGTCGGCGAGAACAGTAAATACCTACGCAACACATGTCGATGGCAAAAGTAACAAAAGGAAAGTCGTGCTGCCAGCAACCATCCAACAATAACGTACAAAGACTGCTGCAACTGTACTAATGTACGCTTCTTGCGAATGGTTCCAAGTGTTTCACTTCGTACTAGATGCGCCACCGGCCAAGAGCCATCTTCCGACACTGGACCCTACTNAGGCTCTGGAAACGGCCCAGCAGCGGGCTGAAGACCAACTCTCGGACAGCAATCGTTATGCTTCGGAGACACAACGGAACACAAAGCGAATGGAGTGATTACGAACTGCGCTGCGGTACGAGTTTCGTTAAACTTAAGAGCGCATATCGAAATTTCGTGACGTTAAAGAACAAACGAATACACTGAAAATCGTTACGAAATTTTATTTTAGTATTATATCCAGGCAGACTTAAACACTTAGCTAAAATAATAGATTTAATTGAATCGTTAACTATTTATATCTGCGGTTTATGAACTTACAGCTCGCCGAGCGCGACATCTGTCGGCGAGAACAGTAAATACCTACGCAACACATGTCGATGGCAAAAGTAACAAAAAGGAAAGTCGTGCTGCCAGCAACCACCCAACAATAACCTACAAAGACCGCTGAAACTATACTAATGTATACTTCTTGCGAATGATTCCAAGTGTTTCACTTCGTACTAGATGCGCCAACGGCCAAGAGCCATCTTCCGACACTGGACCCCACTGGTTAGTAATTCCAGCGGCGTCAGCTGCTGACGAGCACCGATGATCGCCGGCGCTTGTTTCCGCGCGGGCTCCCGCAAAGCACCCCGTGCGAAGCTACGCTGAGTACTCAAAAACACAAGGCTCCTATAAGGACAGTAAAACTAAACACTCGTAGGTGACTGTAAAGTAATGTGTTCGCTAAAGCATTGCTTGCGAAAAATAGTCCTCGTAAACCTTTAACAAAAAATAATAATAATTTTACACAAGGAAATAAAATTTAGGAAAAGAAATTCACATCTGAATGAATCTGATTAGAGTTCAATAATATCGCCACCAAACGTTCGGCTTCATTTTGTCCAAAATTGGTGCAACAGGATAATAACGTGCAATATTAATTTCTTTACTATTCGGTTTGGAATTACATCAGGCTGGAGCTGTGAATATATACTTACAATTTCACTGTTCGTTCACGGTGTTCATTCCAAACGTGCAATTCACAGAGCTAATAATCGCGTAAAACTGTCGGCTTGGTATTAATTTGATGGTGATAACAACGAATGCTCAGTAAAAATTTGTTCACTTCATTCGTTTAGCCTTTGCGGACATTCTTAACTGCATTTAAAACTAAAAAAGTATTTAAAGCTTCGTTATAGTTGTTTAATGGGAAACCATTAAATTTGTCCTGAGATTTCGGGCCTACCTCGATACTTATTTTCTTTCAAATCTAAAGGTGCAATGCCGAAAAAAAGGAGAAGAAAAACAGTCCCTAAATTGCACAAGAATTTTTTTGTAAGTTATCTAACAGGTTCTTAATTATGTATATGGAATGTGTACGCATGAGTGCATGGTTGCATAAGATGAGGCGGTAGGGAGTAAGGTGGAAGACATTGCCGCCAACATGGCACAAGAGAAGGAGAGGCCAATGGTAAAGTAGGCCAACGTTTACTTATATGCCCCGTAACTTCATACGGCAATCCCACTATATTCTATCCTCGCTGGTCATCGCGCTGCCGATTAACGGCAGTGATGCCACGTAAGCTCCGTAGAAATCAGAAGTGAACCATTTGCTCTTGTCTGATTCGGAGCTGTTCAGCCCTTTGTAAACGAGGCGCGAACACCGTACATGACCGAACACACATATCCTTTGGTGTTTCGATGAAAGACCGACAACTAACGGATCACCAGCGGAACCTGAATGAACACGGACGAAAGGTGCTTGTTCAAGCTCGCGTACCGTTTACATCTGTGGGAACGCTGCTCGGTTCGTTTATGCTCGTTCGCACGCGTTCGCTTCTGTTTGCTTCGGTGTAAACGGGAATTCCCATGAAAATGAACACAACATTTTTATCTGACTATAAAATTACACACAGTCCATGAAAAAAGCTGGAGGGAGAAGTGGACGTGAGTTAAACTTCCTCACTGGTAAGTAGTTGGCGGTCTTGTTTGTCAACGCACAGGCCACTTATATCCCAACCACACGAAGTTTAGCAGCCCTACTCAGCAACATGGCTCTTTTATCTTCCTGAAATTCTACTTTCAGCAAGTGACCCTGGTCTTTAAGGCCAACCTGACCAATTTCTACAATATTAGTTGAGTAACAAATTCCAACGAAAGCCATATGAGCCATTTGTGTCAATGAACTGTAATGGAATAGGGCACTAGTCGGTGAAAAAAGTCAATTTAACAACAAGGTTATAATTTATCTTTATCTCTGGAATATAATCTGAATTTCTGGTGCGAATGATGCCATAGGGTTCTTCTCGATGGAATAAACGAGTTTGTTCAAGAAGTAAATGCCAGCACGCAGCTGGGGCTAAACGCCAGATGAACGACTTGTCGCCACATCGACGGAGGTTGGGGATGAACGCCGAAATTTCAGAAGTACACGAGAAACCTGCCTTCAGGTCATTCATTGTGAGGCCTACTTTATAGCCGACCATGTAATACGATACAGCAGGCGATATTTAATGGTCTGTTTAGTTTCATAGTTTAAAATGAATTTGTAGCACGCATTCTGTTGAGGAAAACTATCTCAACAAATTGATGGACTGGAGTGAACGTGTTGTGTTACTCTCAAGTCATAATAAAGTCTCCGCGGCAGAATGGACGGACAGCTCACCTTCGTTTGACGACGTATGACTGGATGAGAAGGCGGGTTCAGCCTGCCAGTGGAACTGTTTTGGAGATTGCGTTCGCGTATGCTCGGTTCACCAATAACAGAACTCTCCCTCAAGATTTAATTTCCAAGGATTTTGAAAGCTGGTACATCCTGCTACTCTATATGACTTGCTTGTGTTCCGAGACTGTTGCCACACAATTGGGCCATACCACAGCGCCGTAAAAAAATATTTTCGGCCATGAATTCATTGATACATGTTAATCGCCTGCACATCATATCATTCAATGTTTTGGTGCACGATTCAAAGACACTATGTAGCATCCCGTTACAGGAACCTAACATGTGTGAGAATACTATGTGATTATGAAAGTCGAGTCCGAATCTGGCGTTGAAAATTGTACCTGTACTTTCAGCAGCATGCATCCTTTGGTTCGTATCAGGGACAAATGAGCTAGTCGATTGGTTTTCGAAGAAACAACTACAACTATAACCGTGAATCAAGGCAACTGCAAATGACTGTCCATTAATGGAGTGATGGCACGACTTCCACGTGTTCCATACGGGAATTAAAGGGCACAATCTGACTGCTGCGACTCTCTCTGTATAGTTTCCATTTTGGGCATGTGATGTACACTCGGGAGTGGTATGGACGACCTGCTGCGCTCGCTATGGGATGGCGGACGAGAAAGTACGTTGCCGATGTAAAAAGAGGAAGGGAGGGGGGTGGATAGCGGGGAAACGGGTGTGAGCTTTGCGACACGCTACCGTCCAGCCAACCGTGCGGGCGATTTCAAAAGAGCTATTCCGGGCACGCCACATTTTAGCTCGGCAGTCCGTGCTGCAACGCGTTCTTACAACTAATCATGTTGCAAAATTCCGAGGAATCGATTGTTTCTGCTCTCCCATCAAATGGACGCAGGCGTTTAACTCCTAAATAAAGAAAACTGCTCTCGAAACCCATTAGATACTCTCAAACTTTGAAACATTCAACTGCTTCGTCACAGATTGCACGCACATGCAATTTCTAGCTGCAGTGAACTCGTGCACCACATTAAAAATCCCAATCAGTCATTGGCTACAAAAGAACATGCTTAGGCCCACAGCCATAACTTTACATATACATACATAATTACTGAATTATCAATTAAAGATTAGAAAAAGAGGGGAGAACTCCAAGGCCTCTCTGATAACTGAAAACCAAAATAGACTCTCTAGGGTGTACATTTCATCCGACATACCCCCGTGAGGAAGGGAAGGGGATGCTTCACTGCCAATATGTAGCACTTTTCAACTGCACACGGTAGGCAAGTTAGACTTACTGAAGACAGTAGTGGAAAAAGTTGGCTGTAAAATGCTGAAGATCGGATGTATTAAGCCAAAGTCAGTTTTTAACTATCCTGTTGTCTCTGAATGTTTATAACGCGAACGTGTTCTTTGGACGTTATCTTTCAGGTGTTTTACATTTCCAACGTACAAACACTTGTATCGCGTCAATCAGGATTCTGATTTAAAAAGATAATTGAAAACAAGCATCCGCGCATTTATTAGTCAGTAGATTGATCGAAAGGCGATCCACCTGAAGGAAGGTTGTTCAGGTGCACTTGCCAGCTCGAAATGATCCCTCCTGAACTGTAGCACACACTTATATTATAAAACGTGGATTTCAGGTAAATTAAGCTACAGTTCCTTAACATAAAACTTTACAATTCCCGCCTACTGCAACAAGTTTATACGTTCATGAAATATTTCAATTATTACCCATGAACACTTCAGCTTTATAAAACTAGAACATTTGGAAAAGGGGCAGCTTCTCACGTACTAAACCAATGTAAGCTTCCATATTAAAACTGGCCATACATACATACATACATAGTTTACCTGGGAATAAAATTCTGAACCTCATGGTCCTACTGTAAAAGCCTTGGGATTTGAAGGTTGCATATAAAATGAATACAGAGTACAGCCTCTAGGAACGAGTTGCCCATTACCTCACGTAGCTTTTTGGGAAGGCTACTGTGTTAGATGTGCATTTATCCAAAGCCAGACTAGCGCTTCAAACAACAATCACCCGTAACAATGTAAAAAAAAAAAAAACTAAGTTATAATCGTTTGGTACGGTGTAGGCGTACTCTTATCTAGTGGCGGTTCTTACTATGGGCCCGCCCCCCAAAAAAGCTGCTTTCAATTCAAAAGAAACCTTATAATAATGATTGCTTCGAGCTTTCCACTCTGCCAACGATCGAAGGCCGATCCCCTCGACTGAGCAACGCGTGTTTTTGTAGCTTAGCGCTCGTACTAGGCTGGACGGCGTGGCNGACGGCGTGGCAGGGCTGCGGCGGAGGCAGCCCAGTCCTGGTCTCTCTAGCGCATGCGCACGCCGGTGACAGGTGGTTGGTTGTCTCGCTCTTCGCGCGCACGTGTGGGCTGCAAGGCTGCCAGCCCACAGGCTGTCGTGGGACGGGCAACTGGTGCGCGCGGATTATATTGCTTTTCTGCCATCAAGCTCGTGATTACTTCAGGTGAGAAGTGAAGCATTTATACGTGTGTAGCTATGCTATTATCACTATATTTGAATTTAATTTAACAAGAACAGAATAAATGTGGCAGGTTTGCAAGCTATCTCTTCTTCTCAATTATCACCAGATGAGAAAAATGAAATTAAAAACAAAGGACGACCTATTTCTGGCTTAAATAATAATTAAACAGCTTCCATCAAGTAAGCAGCAGACAAATAAAAGAAAATTTAATCGTTACGTGTATGATACGCACAAATGTCTGGGTGGGTGTGAATGAAGAAAAATGCTCTATTTTGTTTCCATGAAATTTACATTACAAATATCTAACTTATTTAATTAATGTGCTTATTTTTAGTGTTGCAAATATCTTAGTTTTGAAAATCACAAATTAAAATGGCGGGAATATTTAATTTTTGCTGCATTAAAATACGGAATGAGAAAGAAAATTAACCTGTTGAAATAATTTTTATCAACAAAAATTTTTGAGACAAAAAATTTTAATACAGGATTATTCAAAAAGGACGGTGCAAAAGTAAAGCTGATTTATCCATGCACCATCCTTTTTAAATAATCCTGTATATTGAAACGACAAAGAAAAATTAAAACTTTTATTTTAGATTTTGGTAAGAAATCTAAGTACTTAATGAAAATCTAAGCGAAATGAACATTTTTGTTCTTTGTCCATTTGGCTATGTTTATTATTAAAATTTTACTGAAATAATTTACTTGAAACTGCAATTAAAATTATGGCAAAAGCTTTAAACACGCAAAAGTGTTAAATTAAAGAATTTTGATACAATTTTTATTCCTTCGTTTTACCATTCATGTCTATTATTTTTTTACATTAACTTTAAAAACATTTTAGGACCATATTGAAGTTTTAATGCACAATTAAAATTTAATTCAGTTGATCATGTGCAAGTATTTAGTTGGCAATATATATTAATGATAAACTTCATGAAATTTCAAGATTTTCGTTAAACATTCGTTAAATTTGTGTTCTCATAAAAATATTTTTCACTTTCGTTTCAGTTTTGTTAAATATAACATTTTTTTTTTTTGTAGAATAAAAAGTCACTTTCGCACAACCCTAGAATTTTGTAAAGCTTATTTTCACGCTTATAATTTAAAATTTTTTATGTAGTTCATTAGCTCACNGAAATAATTTACTTGAAACTGCAATTAAAATTATGGCAAAAGCTTTAAACACGCAAAAGTGTTAAATTAAAGAATTTTGATACAATTTTTATTCCTTCGTTTTACCATTCATGTCTATTATTTTTTTACATTAACTTTAAAAACATTTTAGGACCATATTGAAGTTTTAATGCACAATTAAAATTTAATTCAGCTGATCATGTGCAAGTATTTAGTTGGCAATATATATTAATGATAAACTTCATGAAATTTCAAGATTTTCGTTAAACATTCGTTAAATNCAAGTATTTAGTTGGCAATATATATTAATGATAAACTTCATGAAATTTCAAGATTTTCGTTAAACATTCGTTAAATATGTGTTTTCATAAAAATATTTTTCACTTTCGTTTCAGTTTTGTTAAATATAACATTTTTTTTTGTAGAATAAAAAGTCACTTTAGCACAACCCTAGAATTTTGTAAAGCTTATTTTCACGCTTATAATTTAAAATTTTTTATGTAGTTCATTAGCTCACTCTCTCTTCCCCTCTCAAATATTCAGTATCACTACGCAGCCCTACCTGTGCTGAAACTCACGAGCCGCGACGGCTCTTACCTGAAGTTCTAACGAAACTTTAGCTGCAAACTGTGTCCATACTCACAGTAGATACGGTAATTAAATCGTTTCGCACGGATTACGATCACGTTAACGCCAAATAACGCAAAATGACGTGGCACACAGATGGGCCATCATGTGCTTCGGCACGAGTCGCTTATTATGCACGTGACGTGCTCGAACGTGACCGAAAACCTAAAAGGTGCCAAGGTTTCCCACACGAGCACGTGACTTGCCCAACTAATCACGGCACGGGCGCCACTTCCGCTCCTGCAGGTGAATCAAAACCTGCATTTATATAGCGAATGTCTTCATCTATTTTTTCCATGGTTGGAATTGCATTGTTTCAGGAAAATCTCGTGTTATTTACACCGGTTTCAATAATCCCTCAGAAAAAAAAAGTAATGGGATATTGACACAAAAGTATCACAGCCAACATGAATTAAAAATAATGTTGACCAGTGGAAAATCCCCAGCAGTAAAGAATATTATTTACTCTTTCCTCCACTAAATAAAAAAAAATTCAAGAATAAGGTAGAAATAACGCTGAAGTGAACCTTTTTGCACACCATAGACGCATGTAGGGAGTATTGCCTACGCGCTAGACATTGTATCGCTGCATCCGAAGTTTTCTGCGAGTTTTCACACGAAAACGGCGGGTCCTGGGCAGTTGCAGAAAGAGGATCATTTTTGTTGATTAGGTCACACTGCTCAATAAACCAGCGCCAAATGTTAACAATATTTCCTGACAGTAAAAGAGTTCATTGCAATATGAAGGTTGCCACCCCTGTTATTTTCATTATGGTGGACGGGATTAATGAGAGTTTGCTCTTAGGTCGAAGATACCGATAACATAAAACAATGTTCGGAGGATTGTAATTTCACTTAGTTTCCGATCATTCTCAAAAATGCAGTTTGAAAATTCGATTTTCAAGGGCTTTTATCTCCCTTAATTTTTGTTCAGTTCAGGTAGAAAGTGTCTCATATTTCCCACTTGATTTTGTTCAAGGAATCACGGGGCCACGGTGGCTGAGCGGTTAGCCTGCTAGCCTCCCGGTTCGGGTTCAATCCCCGGCCGGATCACTCCCGGATTTTCATGTTTTAATCGTGCCAAACGATGCCGCTGGTCGCCAGGTTTTCTCGGGAATCTCCCCCCCCCCNCTTACCTTAATCACCCTCATCGGCTCTCAAGACCTCGCTGTTAAGAGCCGCCCAAATCTCTTCACTCACTCTTAGGTATCACCTCACGAAGTTTGTCGGTCGAATTCCGCCCTAACCTGTATATTTGTAAACGAAATTAGGTAGTGTGGAAATAATATTTTTATTATAGCTTTAGCAACAAATGTTTCAGTCTCCATATAAAAATATTCTTTCCGCACTCTTCTATATCACTGGAAAACGTTCCCACATTTGTCGCTAAAGCTATAATAAAAACATAATCTAGTAAGACTGGTGACATTTACAGTCAACCCGAGACGTCCCGATGATAAGCGGGCATGAAGTGTCGATTTCTCTATTGTTTTTAAAAGTCTTTTTCAGACTCGCATAACAAAATTAATGCTCTAACGTCTAGGAATGTTAAAACAGACCAACAGAGATATGTTTCATTAAATAACCACAGGTCAGAAATTTATAATTGAGGAACACTTTGACGTGATTCAGAAACAAAATAAATTCATTACGTTTCAATTTAACTGTAACCCTTTACAAAAAAACTTTTCAAAAGTGCAGCGTCCTGCCTCAATACAATCTCTGCAACGACGTGCCATTGCCTGTCTTACGCGTTCAAAGACCCCAGGAATGTGCTGCCATTGCAGAAAACTCANGTGTCGATTTCTCTATTGTTTTTAAAAGTCTTTTTCAGACTCGCATAACAAAATTAATGCTCTAACGTCTAGGAATTTTAAAACAGACCAACAGAGATATGTTTCATTAAATAACCACAGGTCAGAAATTTATAATTGAGGAACACTTTGACGTGATTCAGAAACAAAATAAATTCATTACGTTTCAATTTAACTGTAACCCTTTACAAAAAAACTTTTCAAAAGTGCAGCGTCCTGCTTCAATACAAGNTTTTCAAAAGTGCAGCGTCCTGCTTCAATACAAGCTCTGCAACGACGTGCCATTGCCTGTCTTACGCGTTCAAAGACCCCAGGAATGTGCTGCCATTGCAGAAAACTCATTTATTCACGAATCGTGCCGGGCGATGCCGCTGGTCGACGGGTTTTCTTGGGGGATCATCCGTTTCCACTGCTCTTGCATTCCGACGCCGCTCCACACTCACCTCGCTTTACCCTTATCGGCTCTCAAGACCCCGATGTTAGGAGACACCCAAATCTCTCACACGGGCAAAAAATTCGCCGTGGCTGATGGGTGACTTTTGGAACTGTCGTAAGACCAAGAGAAAATTAAATTCTGAATTTTATTTTGCTTTGTTATGTATAGAAAGACTTTTGGGTGAACGGGTCACCTGGCTCCAAACAAACTCGTTTCATTACAAATGTTGGCACACCGGCAAGACTGGGTTCGCCTTATCGCCAATATGACCTCTTCGCCAATTGAGCCTGACATATTTATGGCCCACTGCCAAAAATGAAATCTTAAGGGCCTGAAGCTGCCATTGCCGGGGCAGTAGATAAAAAAAAATGCACACAACCGATGGAAAAAAGCAATAAATACGCTTGCATGAATCTGAATCTCTGTGGGAGAGAACCCTTCTTAATGTAACCTACTTCCCCGTACACCACTAAACCAACCCCGCTTCCCCCTTTTCCACTTAAATGAACGATCTGCCTGCCCAATTAGTCCAGGGGCAAAATCATGTGTTTTCACTTTCGGTTATTATCTGCTGATGCATGCACACTAATTAATAGGGGTGGTGGAGCCACCCAATAAGTCACATGCGCAAAACAAATGTTTAACCCATGCGCATGTGAACGTACGTCTAGTTTTCAAGTTACTGCACGCAAGTCGTCAAGTGACATAACATCGCAACAATGGCTGGAGTTATCTTATATACGTTTCCGGGGCGGTGTGTGGCCATTTGTACCTTCTGAAGTTATCTTCACAGGATGTTTACAAAGCAGACGCGGTATCAACTCCAGAGTCTAAGGACTGGCTACTAGCAGCCGTTTTATTCAGAAAATGATTTACATACTGCTACCCGCAATTCAGTGGCAATGCAATAATTACTTTCCCACAAAAAAATAATACTAAAAAGCACTTACCAGTGCAGTGTGTTAATTTTCGACGAAGTATTACATTACCCACACTCTTTCAGAACTTTGGTGCATTGAAAATTGCTTAGTTATCTGGATGAAAGAGAGACGTAATTTTTTTTTTGTAAATGTGTTAACGTATTAAGACTGGTAAAGTGTAATGGAAATTTCAAGTACTTTAGGCCAGAACATACTGTTACACGCTTGCTGTTCTGCATCGCTTCCCTTGCCCGTCCAGGACGTGCTATCGTAGGGATCGTGCGAGAAAGCCGCGCTAGTAACCCGAGAGCGCACGGATATGTTCAAAGGCGTGCCGCCGCGCCTACCGCTGCTGCCAGATAAGTCTGTCGCGACTCGTGCGCTCCTGACCTTGGGCGGATTGAATTTCTGAGGTTATCTTTGAAAGATTGTTCTAGTAAATGCCTTGGCGTGACTCGGGGTGCGGTGAACCGTCTAGGTCAGGCCAGCGAAACTATTTAAGCCGCGAAGGGCCTCCAAGCAGAGTGTCTAGGTTTTTGATAGATCGGAGGATTGCGCGACCCTAAGCGACAGCGACGAGCCAGCAGAGCGACGAGTGGCGGCAGGAGTGACCAGCGGGAGTGAAGTCTGCGGACTGCGAGCATCGGCACAGTGAAGAGTGATACTGACAAGCGGGACTATTGAACCGGACGCGTGAGAAACATTTGGCATGATGCCAATTAGACAGGTTGAATATGTGTAAATAATGAGTGTGAATTAAATGATTCATCAATATATACACATTGATAAAGACTTTAATTATAACCTAGACAGACATTAATTATTGCGCTCACTGAGAATAACATGAGTAATAGTGGATATAGTTAAGTAAGTTTAATGTCGTAAATTACAGCCGTGTGAATTAATAAAAAATCAAATTTAGTTATGTCATTTATATTAAGACCTCCATCCCTCACGAACTCGGATACGCCTCTCTGTTGTATTGTAACAATGTAAAGGGCGGTAGGACACCCCCTGTTGTACAAGTTGTGTGCTGGATGACTGAAGCTGAGTCAGCGGGTTGGCAAGGCGACTTCATCGCGATGACTCAAGGGGGAAGATCGATGGCCAGGACCTTTCCCCAGTCCAGATTCGAGACGAAGATAACGAAGCAAGGAGTCTTAACGAGTCACACAGTCGAGGACGTCAGCAGGGCCCCGCTTACGTCAGCGAGTACAGCACTCGCCAAGCTGCCGCAGAACCACAGATTACAAACAGAATGTTCGGAAACTCAGTGCTCGAACTCCAGAGGTAGTATCTTTGGACCAACAGTAACACAAAAGCCCTATACACTTATACCCGGAAACGTATTTCTGTATCAAATAATTACGTTCAAAGTAGCGGCTTATAACACCTGGAGAACAAGGCGGCGCGATCATGCACGTAGGGCAAGTTGCGTAGGTCGTAGGCGCGTGATACTAAATTGTTACACACGCAGCGTCGCGCACCTGCTTCCTATGCACCGTTAGGTATATTTTTAAGAGAATGACGCAAGCATTCTACGGTAAGTTATAAATAATTATTACAAACTGAAGTGGTGACTAAACACTGTTTATCAACCTAGATGCGGGGTGGCGTTGGGTGGGGGGCTGCTGGCTGAAAAATGGAGAGGGACCGCTCCCTTGCCCTCCACTCATACTCGGGGAACCTATGAACGTAGCTTCGGCTAATATTACGAGTCGCGACAGACTGTATTGTAGTCCGATGCCGCGCCGCACTTTGGAGTAGCACACACGTCTGCAGTCTGCGGCGAGCTTTGCGCCCACGCACACATTGAGGGGGGGTGTCTGGTAACGGAAGCGTGGTCGGCATGGCCACCGGAATACCGAGTGGTGGGCGCACACAGGCTGGCAGTCCTCAAGGTCAAGTCGTCACCGACTTCCTGTCGCGGGACGGGAGCCGGTGTCACCAGAGGTCAGTCAGCACGCGGCGAACAAAACAAAAGCCGTGGCTCCCAGCCAGCTGGTACCCGGCCGTGTTTTAGTTCCTCCTTCCAACCCGCTGGGTATCGTAAAAAGTAACGTCGCCATTGACCTAGTCGCTCTATAAAATGAAGGGGGACTGCGATGGTGTAGTGGTTATACTACTCGCCTCCCACCTAGGCGAACCGGGCTTGCTTCCCGGCGGGGTCGCTCCCGGATTTTTGCAAGTGGGAATAGAGTGCCGGACGATGCCGCTGGTCGGCGGATTTTCTCGGGGATCTCCCGTTTCCTCCACCCATACTCGCCTTGCTTCACTCTCATCGGCTCTCAAGACCTCGATATTAAAAGCCGCCAAAATCTCTTCACTGTATGTAAAGAACACTTACCTATGACTATAGAAGAGGCGAGGCCATGACGAAGATACTCCGCGTTTTTGTCGCCAGAACGCAGCTCCCTAATCGCTTCCGCATGGGGCCGTTGTGTTGAAGATGACTTTCAAAAGCCATCGTTATCATTCCATTTATTTTTACGAACGTACATAGTCGTCCTCCCTCCCCCCTGCCCCGTCACTGATACACCACAAACTTCTACAATCTTACAACTTCGGCGTTAAAAAAAATATTGCATATTTTCAGTTATCCTTTTTGGATATTGTGGAAACTTTGTTTGCAATATTTTAATCAAGATGGTAGCACAGTCTTCGATATCTGTGTGTCTCTCACATCTGCCGGTGCCATGCGCATTTTCATGAATATTCGCATGACATTTTTTATAGTGTTTGGCCTCCATAATTGCGATACATATCTCTGGAATGCATCTGTCGCATGAAATGAATGAACGACGCAAACGTAGGCCAGTCGCAAAATTAAAATTAAAATCCAGGCTGACTTCGCTATGCGCATTGTTTGCCAACGTAACAGAATGAAGATCAAATCTGTGGTTTACTCCGCGTTAAAACTTTGCCAGTGCCGTAGAACCTATTTCAACAAACAAATGAATATAAAGTTTCTCTTATTGATGAGCTCTCCGTATGCTTGGACAAATAATCAGCAGAACGCAACTTGAATGTACAAATATTATGTTTCAGAAACACATTTAACTAAATCCTCTGATAATCAAATTAAAATTTCTGGCTATTACCTCTGTTCTACTTACTGTATAAATAGCATGGTTAAGGGTGGTTGGTACCTGCATTTTCATTTAAAATAATGTAAATTTTAAAAACTACATGCATTTACTATGCGAAGATTAAGTGTTTTGAGTGCAGTTATGTGGAAGTAACAACTGACAAATGTAAAAAAGTGGGGGTTCCTCACTATATATAGAGCCCGTTCTGCCAACTTTATTAAAACTATTTGAAATTTCTTGAAGCAACCCTTGACGCTATTTTCAGAACCAATCTAGAAATTATTTTCTATGGAGACTTTAACATTAATTATTTAAAAGAAAACAACCAAAAAACTGAACTTGATAGTCTACTCAGTACCTTCAAACTTAAATTCATAGTAAACTTTGCTACCAGAATAGAAAGAACCAGTCAGACAGCAATTTATAACATTTTCATTGATAGTAACGCAGTTGCAGAGCGCCACTGTCTCCCAGTAATAAATGGCTTATCGGATCATGATGCACAAATATTAATTATGTCCTCCATAAAAATGCCCTCCAAAAGCATTTCCTGTAAGAAAATGCGAAATTTTTCGCTGGAAAATGTCTTGCTATTCAAAAGTGAGCTTATCAGGGAGCAATGGTCAACATTGTATGCTTGTATCGAAGTAAATTAAAAATTCAACTCTTTTCTTAACCAAGTTCTCCATTGTTTTGGAAAATGTTTCCCATCCAGACTGACCCACAGTAATACAAATCCAAACAAAAATTGATGACTCACCTAAGGAATTAAAATTTCCTGCGAAAACAAAAGAAAACTATACAAGGTCGCCAGAACCAGCAACCCCGTAACAATGAACCACTACAGGAAATTCTGCAAAATTTTGAGTAAGGTCATAAAATCTGCAAAAAAAATATTTTTTTCTGTAAGCTCATTCAGAATTCTCAAAATAAAATATAAAACTACATGAAATATTGAAGAAAAAAAAAACCCAGGAAGAACAACAGAGCNCGTAACAATGAACCACTACAGGAAATTCTGCAAAATTTTGAGTAAGGTCATAAAATCTGCAAAAAAAATATTTTTTTTCTGTAAGCTCATTCAGAATTCTCAAAATAAAATAAAAACTACATGAAATATTGTAAAAAAAAAAAAACACAACAGGAAGAACAACAGAGCAATGTCCAGTTGTAAACCTAAATGCAAACGACTGTATATCATCTGACCCTAAATTAGTAGCAGATACATTTAATTCATACTGGTTTAATATCGTAGAAAACATTATTAACAAAAATATTAAACAAGATATAAACCATATTTTTACACTCCAGGGTACTGAATACCATTCTATATCTTTTACAACCGAAATTAGCTGTAGGTTATTAAGGCAATGAAATTTTTAATTCGGTGTTCCATTAAGCTATATTTGTAACGCTATCTTCAATACAGGGTGGTTTCCAGACGGACTCAAATGGGATATGGTGACACCCTTGTTTAAGAAAGGTGACAAGACCGAAGTAACCAATTATAGACCTATCTCACTTGTTACCTCCTTTTCAAAAGTAATTGAAAAACTAATTTACAGGAAATTGCTGCAACATTTCGAGAATCACAAAATTTTATCAAATTCTTAGTTTGGCTTTAGGAAAAAACGCCTCAACATATGATACCATATTCAAACTAACAAATTACATTCTTAACGCACTTGATAAAAAGATGCCATCTAATGGAATCTTTTGCGACCTCACTAAAGCATTTGACTGTGTAAATCACAACATATTTACAGAAAAATTAACGTTTTAAGGGGTCCCAGGTACACCCAATAAACTAATAAGTTCATGCCTTTCAATCAAACAAGTGAGTATCAAAGAAAAAACTATTTAATTCTACTCTGAACAAGGAAAAATCAGGCATGGGGTCCCGCAAGGTTCAATATTAGGTCCCCTACTCTTCCTAGTTTATATAAATGACCTGCCATGTGCCTTAATCCCAGGCACTATTCCAATTTTATTTGCAGATGATACTAGCATCTTAGTCTCTAAAGACTCAGTAAATGAACTTATGCAAAAAACAGACACAACATTTACAGGGATAAATGTATGGTTTACTGAAAACAAATTAAATCTCAACCTAGATAAAACATTTTATGAATTTCCTCACAAAGAACAGAAAAAAACACTCATTCATATGTTAGCAGTAACAGAGACAAAAGTGACAACGTTTCTTGGCTTAAAAGTAGACAATTGACTAAACTGTAAATCTCACATTGCGTATATCTTACCTAAATTAAGTTCAGCCCGTTTCGCTCTATGAAGTGTTGCAGAGGTTTTGAACGAAAATGATATATTTTGCATATTTTCATTTCATCACGTGTTACGGTATAATTTGGGGGGGGGGGATTTCACTGACCGTAAAAAAAAGTGTTTCGCATGCAAAAGAGAGCTGTAAGAATAATCTGTGGCAAAAGAAAGTCAGACTCATGTAGCCCTCTTTTCAAGAGCTTAGAGATTTTAACATTTGCACGTGATTACATGTTTTCAGTACTCATATTCGTGTCCAAAAACAGTCATTTATTTAAGAAAAATGAGTCATTTCATAAGCATGACACTAGAATAAAAAAACGCACATGGCTTTAGTTAACTTAAAACTAGTCCAAAAACGACCGTCCTACCTTGGTAGCCAACTTTTCAATAAATTACAACACCTTCAAGAAATTTACTTCTCTAACCAAAAACTCTTTAAAAAACAGCTGAATTTTTTTATTGAATGTGCATTTTATAGCCTAGACTAATATCTAAACTACGAAAATTAAGAAATTACTGTATAACATTTCATTGTAAACATTTCTTGTTCCTGTTTTTCTCGTTTCCTTTTTCTTCTGTTTCAGTAAAACGATTACGTCCTACAGCATGTGTGTACGTGCAATCTGAAATACACACATATGTGTGTTTAATATGGCCAGTGTATAAACCTTTTATACTGTAATTTGACTTGTCCAATATATTTTTACTACTGTGTATTGAAAAAAGATCTTACGGAAGCAATAAAACAAACTGAGACGGGCGAACTACTTAACTGAATACTTATGTGACTATACGTATACATACATCAACACATACTTACGCAAAAAGTGTAACTGGAAAAAAATCCATTAACAATGCTGAAAACTCCTACAATTCCCATCCTTAACTATTTATACTAATATTTAAAACGCATGCTGAACGAAAAAAAAAGTCTACACTTAGGTATTTTCTCAACTATTCTACACGATTGACGTAAAGACGATCGATCCTACAACTCAAAACGCGCGTATGCATGTTACGACGTACCCATTCCTAATGTATTCTCGGTACTTCCCACAAGTACCTTACGTAACTCTTCTAAAGATTCTGTTTATCAGCTGTGGGGAATGACGCACTCGCTCCAGCAATTTCACAGAGTGAAAGTTAACTAGCCGATCGCACTGCGCAGGACGGCGCAATGGTGAATAGCGATACTATTCATGTCCTCAACACCATGCAACCACCATCCACCGTAGCGAAAGTATAAGGCAAACTGCAGGTAAATAATGACTGTAGCGTTTACGTATTTTACCAACTACTAACAGTAATAATCTTTGGTTATCAAACAGGAAAAATTATAATACCCAGAAGGAGTTATAACATCATTAAAAAAACTCAGAGTAAAGCATACAAATATGTTCTATTATTTTTTTTACTAATTATAAGATGGCGGGGCTGCTACACCGCTCTTACACTGACAGTCACAGTATACAAATTTTCTCTGACACAGACGTCACGTAAATGGAAAGAATAACGAGTAATAATCCCAAATCAGTTTTCTTTTAATCTGGCAGCCACTTGAACTTATTTCAGTACACACGACGGCAAGCATACTAACATGGTCATGTTCCTGAAAATCTCACATCACCTAAATTGGAAAGTGTATACACTGGTCGTTTTGGCTGTTTTACGGTAAAGTGAGCACTTTTGAAGCCCTGGTTACTTTTTTTTTCTTTCTGTCAATTTATATTCCTTCGTCACTTGTTAATGTGAGTACTGCCGTGTGAGTAACAAACGCAGTGTATACATTTCATCATACTCCAAACAAAAAGTCCGAGGCCACAGTGGAATGTATTTATTGGTTATTATTTCTGGCGAGACTGCTTCAAAAAGTGCTCACTTTACCGTGAACAGTCTACAGTTACACGGCAAAAGTTTATTATTTTTTTTATGTAGCGGAGTGAACAGGATCCTGAACTGGATCAAGCACTAATTTAGAAACATGCTATTGGGGTGGGGGGAGGGATCTTTTGTTTTGCTGTTAAGGATGTTTTTCCTTGCCAGTTGCCACCCATTATACTCCAGAATTCATAGTCTTAATGAAAATATAATTAACTTTTCATTATCTTATTACAATGTAAACTGATGAAGTAAAAAGAAATTACTCTTAAATGGCGGGATGAAAAAGGACCGATCAGTAGTTCAAAACGTTGTACGGTTAGCCGCGAATTATAATCAGAGTTAAAAATGCACCGGAAGAGAAAGGCGGGGGGCGGCGTACTAGATCGGGGCACCGGGCAAAGAGGCGAGGTAGGAAATGGAAGCTGCTCATCAGGTTGGCGAGCCACGCCCCGTGGCGACCACAGGGGCAATCAGCAGGCGACCCAGTTTCCTCGCGATCGGCGAGCCGGCCCATTTACATGCTAATCGGACGACCAGATGACTCCGGCGACTTCCGCCCGACGTGGCTGCGCGCAGGGACACGCAAAAACAAGCAACTCCCGAGCGGCGCCGGGGTAGGAGTGTGGTGTTTACGCGACGGGTGCAGGCCGTCAATCATAGGCCGCGCGGTAGTCACGAGCACTTCCTCCTTGCGTCAACGTCGCGTCACGTAATGCCGAGCGTAAGGAGCAAGCCAGACGTCACCAGCATCCACGGTCGGCTGTGCTGCTGGACCAGACAGCTAGGGACACCGAACCCTCCGCGCTGCGAACGGGAAGGGTTCTTCTCGTGCCGTGTCAAAAACCCGCCTATAACTTGTCCACGGTTCAGCTCTTTCGAAAGCAACTCTTGAAAAGAAAAATCTCTGAACTGGATCAAGCACTAATTTAGAAACATGCTATTGGGTTGGGGGGGATGGGGGGAGAGCTTTTGTTTTGCTGTTAAGGATGCTCAATGAAAATATAATTAACTTTTCATTATCTTATTACAATGTAAACTGACTCGTAAAAAGCACGACAGGGTATTTTAGAATCGCTTTCACTGTAGAGAAAAAAATTTGTTATTTTTCTTTTTACTTTAGCTGACCTCCCGTGGCGCAGTCTGTTGGTGCGCCGCCGGTCTGCGGTGCGGGAGGTTCTGGGCTCGAATCCTAGGTACGGCATGGATGCTAGTTTAAGTTAGGTAATAAGTTAGTTTGTAAGCCGTCCCCCTATAAGCCTTCAGGCATAACACCGACGGGACGTAAATGAGCACTTTCCAATCCAATCTTTTCGCTCTAAAATCATGCACTCTTCTTCCTCCGCTTTCATAATACGTCTTCAAGGAAGTGGCACGTACCCCCTGTAAATTCGTGTGCCTAAACTGCATCTGTCTTAATGCAAATAATTACCGTCATAATTGCAGTATGCCCAAAAATAGACGAATTACGAAAAATATTTCACTACATAAACGGTTCATCAGATTGCTATGTTCAACCTTAGTAACAATTGGAATGGCATTCATGTTACGGTGAAAAGAAATGTGATTGAGATTACTTTGTTTTAATCATATGTACATAGAAAAACAAAAATAATTAAACCCTGTACGCAATAGTATGCACTCTTCAAGACACCCTCTAAAACTACTAAAAAAAGGGGGGGGCACCATTATTAGGCAATACTACATGCATATTTGACTTTTCGATACATTTAGTAATGCAGACTACTTTCTATAAGGTCAGGATAAACTCATATTAGCGTGCTAAACGGTCAGTCACGCTCTCTTTCCTGATCAAGTTCCCGAAAAATTTGCACGAAACAAAGCATCTCGGATGCCAAGTGCAAGATTTACTAGATAATACGAGGGAAGGCAAAACGCAAAAATGTTAGTTACGATGAACTCGCAACTGTCCGCCAGGCGTTTGCTCCATTATGATATATATTCAGAAGTTTTACCAACTATATACGAGACACGACTATGATAAGAGTTACACAGACAACGAATTACATAGACGAGTTAACACGGGAAGTCATCTGACCAGCAGACCCATGACTTTTGCCAGCTTTTAGTTTCCTTGAGATGCGTAACTAAAGTCATGCCTTGGAAAGCTTGCACACCAGATGTACGGCTGCAGCTCAACGTTCACTCTCTGCGAAGTTCGAATCAAGTTTTGAGCGCTCCCTACAAGCCACGTTACTGAACACCAACCATTTTCCTACTGTACTTATATTGGTCGCGGTTACAGTGGAAGTACGGCACATGCTGGCAGCTGCCTTTCATCCCCACGTGTAGCGCAATTCCGTGCTGTGCCTGTGGAACTTACCAGCCGATTGAACAGTTTAAAACTGCTTTTTACATTTAAAGTTGCTTCCGCAAGATGCAAAATGGATTCCGCACAAGGCCTCGCGTAATATATCTCATGAGAAACTAGTCCACGTAACAAACTTGCAACTAAACGCCTTCGGTGCATAAGAAAGTCGATTCTCTTAGAATACCTTAACTAACCATGATTTTTTTACTTAATTTTGCTTATACTAGTCCAACATTCTTACTACATTTTCGCCCGGTTCCTCTTGCACGGCTATATTCTCTGTTCTTCTCCATCTCTGATTGATATAGCTATAGGCGGACACATGACAAGCAGAGAACGACCAATGGAATCACTCGTTTCGTGTAAAACTCTCCTGAAAACAGGAAATGCCCTGTCTCCTGGTATCGTACTACGAGATCTACCTTGCACGAGATATTCTCGCTTGAGATTAAGTACGGGTGTGTCGTCTTGCGCGAGTTTCGCATGAATCTTGCCGTCGTGTAAAATCTGATTAAGGCTCCTGGCGCTTCAACTGCGTTGCAGAATTTTTAAAATACAAAACTATTAAAAGTTTAGTGGCGACGGCGCACTTGATGCGCGTGGTAGTGTAGACCTTGTCGCCCCCGCGCTTGTCGGTCTCGAACGCGGAAAAAAAATGTTCACGTAGGTAGGAGCCTTAAGGTATTTTGGAAAGCAAAGAGACGAGCTGGGGGGGAAAAAAATTGTCGACCGCTGCATTTGTGCTAGCGAGCGTTCAACAAAAACTGTAGAAGGGCAGCTGTTGAGTTGCAGAGTGCGGTGAACGCGCAAGATGACGCGCAAGGGAGACGGGCGGGCGGGCGGCCCGACAGTGGCTGGACTCCGGAGAACTAGTTTCCAATCAAGGACAGGGGCGCCTGAGTCACATGAGCGCCGACGACCTTGCGGTCGACCTGCCTCTACAGACCGCGCAGCAAACATCGTCCCGTCGTGGCTGCCCGCCAAGAGACGCACTCCCCCCAACTCCACACAATATACTGTTTTCAATGTTTCTTGTAACTACTCTTTTTTTTTTTTTTTAATTATTGCAGTTTGTTGTAAGTTTCCGTGTTCGTTTTTTTTTTATATTTTTTTTTTTAAAGCATTAGTTTTATAACCTCACGTCACAATACATAGAATAATGCCTCGCCAGAATATATACAATAAATTGTGAAATTTGTCATAAGTACATTTGCTCTTCGGCGAATCAGTTTCAGTTAAAAACCTTGTTCCTCACTGCCGATAGCTGGAAACGTGCTTTTCATTTTCAGCCTCGCGCACAAGGCTCAGGAAATCATCGGACTCTCAAACGCCTCGCGAAAGAGGGGAACTCGCAAACTTCGTTCATGAATTCAACATCGGTTTATGAGATATCTGACATACAGTGCCCTCTTATACGCGACGAGTTTGCGGGACCGCAACGGAATGTTTGAGAATTCCACCCTTATAGGTTACAAAGAAATTCGCCCACCTGGTCGAACGATATGCGGAAGTCGTAAACCACGCAGTTTAAGAGAGAACCGCACTGTCGCGACTCTTTAGTTTACAGAAGTACGGCTTATGGCTTACGTAAGAACAGTCTCGCATGGTTGAGTGCATCATCATCATGAGAGAGTAAGGTTACTTCTACTCAGGTTAGGAACAAAACGAGTTTTCTTACGGGAGAATTTGGCATAGGGAAAATTTCCGCCGCTAGGTGCGCAGTGTTCCAAAGAGGTCACTTTTAATTACAAATGTTAATCTACGTGAAGGATAAAAGATAACTATTTTACTTAGTTACGAATTTATTTTATATCTGATTTATGAGTATAAAAAATATCCTGTTTTTAACGTAGGAAAGAGAGAACATTTGGTACATGTGCGACACTAGCGCCTACTTAGTGACGGAAATTTTTGGTTGGCAAACTTTTAACGCTGATCTTCCCAACCTGAGAAGAAGTAACCTTATGAGAAGGTCATCGCGGTAACAGAACACCATCGGCATAAAACTGAAGCATTGATAATGAATTTATCAGTTATGTGCAAGGCTGGAGATGGAGGTAGTAACGAACTGTCCGATTAGACCAACCAACAATTTGACACAGAAGTTCTGAAACAAGGACATGAGTATCACTTATAAATTAAACCGTTTATTTTAGTAACAAAAAACTTTATATTTTCCAGAACCCGGGTAAGACTTAAAATTATAAATTACTGGTATTAGTCCAAATTTAAAAAAAAAAAGTAAACGCCAGGAAAACTTTTGACTGAAAATTATACACGTGGCTACCAAAAGAAAATTAATTCATTCCTGTAGACCTAGCTTCATGCCAGTTAAAATGTCTTCTCTCTGAAGAATCCCCTTTTCACAGAAACTTGTGACACTTCAATACACGACCTAAGAAAGACAAAGAAAATAACATAATGTTTGCGTTTCTGTAATACGAACAAGCGTGACATTTTATAAGCGTTGCGGATACAATATAATTCTGTTTCTTTTCATGGCAAAGTTGTTTATCTCAACTCGCGGCAACTGAACACGTAGAGGCCAGCGATAAAAAAAATTACACTGGCCAAGGCATTTCTGTGGCAGCGACTTTCAAAGATCCCTGGTACATCACATGCTGTAGTCATCTGAAATGTGTGTAAAACACTATGCAAATGGGAAAAAAAAATCACTTAACAGCTCCTTCCATTAATTACGATGTGCTTCACCGGTAAGTTTCAATGTGTCGCACTGTACCCCCGAGGTCGAGGTTACAAAGGCCTTAACTTCAGACTGCCAGGTTCCAGTTTCGAATTCCCGGTAACATGGTGCGTAGTATTCATGTGTTTCTCAACTGAATTAGTTAATTAACAACTGTATCCGTACTGTTCGGCTCGGCAAGAATTTTTATATACACCTTTAATCGTATTTTTTAATGCTATTGTAATTGTCTATACTACATCACTAGTGAATACTGTTGCGACCTTGTAGTGCGTTTCACCTCCCCCCCCTCCCCTAGGACAGAGGGGGGTTTATGGCATACCAGCAGCTTGGGTCAGTCATGCGAGTGCGGTACAGATTTACTGATAAGACAAATTATAAACGAGTCTCCCATATTCACGAATGCACGACCATCAGTTCTGCCGATCTAGGTATTCCCATTTACATCCGTCCTGTTGGTTCGCACAACACCGGACACGCTTACTCTACTGTGCACGAAGTTCATTACTGGCGGGTTCTTTGCCAACATAATTGAACGAGTGCCAATCAAATATTCTTTAATACGCAGAATACACAACACAATTCAACCTGTTAATTTGAGTAATTTACACACTGGCGTTATGTTACGTTGTAGAGGGCCTTCTATGAAAACTGCTGGCATGTCTTCAAAGATTGGCATGTCTTCAAAGATGGTAACTGTCGTAATGTTACGACAAACTCCATACAGCTCATTTAAATCCGTGATACTAGAACAGGAGTTAAATACAGGCGGGTGTAATATTACATCGGGAGCGCTCCAGTATAGGATAACGTGTTTGGCATGCCCTGCCTGATAGATAGCTCTCGCCCGACGGAGATGCAACATCTTCTAGAATGTCTGGGGATTGCCTACTCTATTGAGAAACGTCTCGACGCTGAATTAGGTCAGCTCTGGGCGCGCGTTAACAGTTGGATGATCCAGAAACTAGCGTAAATATTAGTACATTCTCTATATCCCGCCGAAGAATTTCGAGTGCGATGTGGACGTCTGAGAAGTGTTCCTGGTGGCTGGCGAGCTACAGGTTGCTGGCAGTGCGGAGATGATGCGTATTGTTATGGTGTCATCAGGCCTTAGTTGAACGGCTTGCCTGATCACACGTTCAAACATTAAACATGGAAACGAGAGGGATTGCAACGTCACCATTTGGTCGTCGATCCTTGCGAAACAAGACAGTTGCAGAAATCCCCTCCACCGGTCACTGAGCGGGACCGCAGAACCACGCGCTTGATATAGGCCGGCGTAACGCCCGGAACAGCGTCTTTTCGTCTTAGTCCTTTGGCGACCCGACCAGAGAAGCAGACCAGGAAGATGGGTGTGTCCGGCCGGCGTTAACAGTTTCATAGAATCAGCCTCCAGCTACAACAAGGTAATGACTTTCCAGTTAGGTTTTTATAAAATGGCGTGAATTAAACTTAATGACTTAATCATATTAAATTCACTGTAAAGCTCCCCCGATCAATAGGCATTTAAATAATAATTGTATAACCATAAATGTTAATAAAACTCATCTTATACTGTTGTGCTCTACCGAATCATGGGTCATTATTTGAGATACGCCCCCAGCCCCTACTAACATACTTTCAAGTACGAATTGGCTGAAAATCTAGTTCATAACAATATGCCCGAAGTGGCAACGGGGGATTATCTGAGAGAGATTTCGGACAAGTGTTGTAGTGTCTGGTCCAACCAGGCGAAGGGAACACCGATGGAAGGATTCCATGACAGACCAACACAATTTGTGCACTCTGATCGATGTAGAGTATTGCACTATATAATTTTAATCAACATAGGAGTAGTTTGTTTTATCTACTAATGTAATGTATTTTTTTTAACTGAGGACTTTGTAAGCATACTTCAACGTGAAAAACATGACGTATAGATTTTATGTAATATTTTAATGAATAAGGAAATTAAATTAAGCCCTTTTATTTCAGATATATATCAGTTCCCGAACCTGCCCTCGCCCAATAACTGTTTTAATTACGTGCCACATCGTACACTGCAGGCACAAGGGACCGTGCTGAACTGTAAATGGGGGTGAGCTTCCTGTTTAGGTACTTCCACCATTCGTGCAAGAGTTAAGGAATCAGCAGTACCTAACCTATCCAGTCACGCGACACGGTTCGTACTGAAGCGTATACCACAGTACATCAGCGTGTACCGCCTGTGCTAGCAGGAAAAACGTCCGACACTTCAACACCAAAAGAGGAAAATGTGTGACGCATTCTTAAATGTTTAAGTATGGAAGTTACGTCGCAAAGTTAGAGGACGGAAAGGCTGAAGACGACAGCACCACCAAGATCAGGGTGCGGAGCTTGAACGACAGCCGTTCCGGCATCTTTGCCCCACACATGCGGCGGTGGTGTAGCAGTCAAGACTACTCGCCTCCCGCCAAAGCCCGGCGGGATGAATAGGACTTTAGCATGTTGGAAACGTGGCGGACGTTGCCGTTCCCCCCACCTCGGCATTCCGCCGCTGCTCCGTCTTCGCCTCAATTCACATTCACTGACGCTCGAAGCCTCGTCGAGTGCCGACCAAAACTCATCAAATCAAGTCCTCGCCACATGAGCATGACTTCTTAATTGAACAAGGCCGCAGAGTACACTTGCCGTAACCTTGCCTGCGTGTGCTAAAAACAATATAACAGACCCTACCAAGTTACCTGTCATTACCCAGAGGATACGCGCTAGAATTCACCTCCTCACAACCCGTTTCACTCTTCCCAAAACAAAATCTTTAATCACACTCACGTTAACTTCAAGGCGAAAGCAGTAATCACCGCAATTCCAGAATCCGGAAGTTTTTTGCAATGAGTGATGCGTGATGGAAGAATCGTACAGCTGAGGCTCGCGTCGAGGCCATACTGAACGCTTTCACTGGAAGAATGTGGAATGTTGGTTTCACACTCCGCCAGGCTGAGCTTCCAGGAAATAAAAGTTACGAAAACACAAACAGACTATGATCATCGCCTTAATATAGCAGCAACGTTCCTATTTATGAACCCGTACTTCAAAGAGCGAGGGGGTATACGCCACCTCTATACTACGCCCTACACACCTGTCCGAAACAAACCCAAAGCAGAACTCCAGAAACATCGAGTACTAACCGCTAACTTCAATCACACGAAAAAGCACCAGCAATTTCAACTTACTTAAAAACCTTCGTAACATTCGCGGCGCTGATTTCCTCTTAAATATTTAGGCGGTGATCAAAAACCAAAACGCCACACACAAAATGCAGTACACTGTTTAGTAATAAATGCTACGCTGGGCGAGTCTAACTCCTTCTGTCTTCTCGGCATGATGCGAGAGTGATTCACAAGATGCGTAACGGTTTTAGCCATTGTGGTTGCAAGAGAACGACGGAGCCCGAAATTAAGCAGGTTTAGTTGCAGACAATTTTCAACAGAAACTTCGAGTATATGTGATTTCAGGGGAAAAGTTGGACGCCATCTCACTTTTTTTTTTACATTTCTTATGTTTGAGATTAATTTTTTGAAAATGTGACTTATTCTAAAGAACTTTTTGTAGTTATATTTTAGAGACTATAATTTGAATTCTTGAAGTAACTATCGCCTTTATAGTCATTCTCACAAAGTATTCAATAATTAATTCCCATTTGCTCCACATTGTATAGGTACTCCATTGATATTACGGTTATTCAATCATCTGCGTGATACACTAAGCCTCGTCAAAGAAGAAATTTCACCTTTAATTTGTATTCCAATGCCTATTTCTCCATAAACAACGGGGAAGATATACCTTGTCGTAGCGTGACACGTAGTTCCCCCATATTGACAGCAGAATAATAAAGATTGTTATATGTTCTCACAAAAATGTAGCACTGCTGCTGCACCGTCGTATTTCGAGAGGAAAAAAGCGTACTATATACATCTCGAGCTGCTCAATTTTATAAAAGTTTTAGAAAAAGACCACTCGCCATTACACGTCTAAAATACGTTCTGTGATTTACTGTAACATATTAGCATAGCCATAAATTACATTAACATATAATGGGTCTGCGGTTAGTAAAAACATATTTGACATTAATTTTATATTAAATCAATGCCATTAAAACGTTATGAATTAAAAAGAAACGACAAAGTGAAAGTATTAATGCACTCCGTTGTCAAATTAATATACTTACTTAATTATTTTATAAATATTGTACACCTTGGGTTAATTTTATTTAAAAAATTTAAATAACTACTGTACTTAGCTTTCATAGACGATTGCGGACCGCCTGACGCAATTACCGCGGGAAATAAAAAACAATACGTAGGCCCCACTATCTCTGCATACTCCTACGTCATCCACCATTTAACCTACTGATAACTCTACGCAATTTCTTTGAATATTGCATTACTGAATCAATACAAAAGCGGGCGACCTTAAGACTCTAAAGATCACTGCAATAGTTAATGGACAAGGTTACGTTCTTTCCCAGATAGAAATCTTCGCAATAATACTTTTTATTTCTACTGGTTTTGTCACTTAAAATCTGATTCTTATTTCTCAACGAGCTCTGTGCTTTCAAATCTTTAGGGACTCGTTTCTATTGGCCGTACCTTGGCGATTGATATGAGAAGTCTATGTTTATTAATCCTTCAGACATGTGTTTACGTAAACGCCACGCGCAGTTTATGTAGAGCTGTGAAGAAGTGCCAATATTGAGTACGACTTCATTAGATGACCCCATTTTTGTATGTACATTAATGCATATAATGACGTAATTTTAATGATTTATAAATGAATTTTACACATATTTATGTATTATATAATTTACTTTAAAACGATTCAAACAATATTTTTACGGCTATTTTTTATATATAACTATCGTGGACAAGCTAACACTATGACACTAACATTACGTACACGTTTACCTTTAATGTGTGCAAATCAGTGCGATAGCTAGGTGCCTCGGAGCTGTGCACAATTCTTCGTCAGTTAGTGGTCAAAATGATCCGCCTTAAAAAGATTTTCGTGCCATTTCTTCTCAGTGCAATGAACCTTCTCCTTTTTAATTTTTTTGGTTAATGCTTGTTATAGCAATCGGGATTCTCGCATTCCTTGTGTTTATACGTAAAGTGTGCAGAGCTTCAAATGCTGTAAACTTTTCAAAGGGCACCACCAACTCCGCCTGTCAACTCAACCTGTACCGAGCGGTGCCTGCACGCCTGACACCACGTTCGGAAAGTTGCGTCTTCGGTCCTCGCGCTGTCAGCACTAAGGATGTTTCCCACCGCAGGCGGAAGCTGGTACAGTCCCTTACAACGTACCACCTCACTTCCCTAACTGCACACTGATAAGGAGTCTGAACAGAAATAAAATGTCTCCAAAGACGATGGCAACGTAATAGCCTATTTTCGTCGTCTGCGCGCATATCCAATATTGATTAACAAAATAACTGAGCTTTTTTCTGTTTGGTATATAAGAAAACGCACGCTCTTATAGAATATATATATATATATATATATATATATATCGTAACAAAAATTTGATAAGAGGCATTCTAATTTCAAAGCACATATAACGCTCATAAAAACATCGTACTAACCACGAGACGAAACCACGTGGTTTTGTTGTCAAAAATTTTTCAATGTTGAGACCTATAAATTGCTTACTGCACGCTGACAAGCAAAATTCACAACATATAGCTGAAAGTCTAATACACGCAGTATTTTTTTTGTGAACGGATTTGAAACGTTTTTGTAATAGGACAACATTTAAGTCCCGGACATGCGAAATACCTCCAGCCAGACGGAACCCTTACGGTTCAACTTCACCTATTTTGCATAATTTTTTTTGTTTTCGTGTCATAATTTCGGATTCAGAGTAATCGCTACCAAAGTACGATTATAGAAAAATTTGCATTTTATGAGTTGTTTAGTATTTTTGTGCATAATTTTCCTTGTGTTGCCTGCTAGTTGCAAAGAGTCGGGAACATATTTAAATTTTATCAGTACGTTTCTGTCTTTTTGCAAGCAGTAAATAGCACACAGTGAAGATTAGATACAGAAATATTAAACAATTACTCAATTGCATAATTTTCTATAATCAAACATTTCAAACAAGACCTCTGAAACTGAAATGACACGAAAACAACGCATTTATGCATAATTGGTGAAGTCGAGTCTTAAGAGGAATGCCTAGTGAAAAATTGTAAAATATATTGTTACAAGACGCCTGAAGAGCGTATAAGAGTTCGTGAGGGATGGGGGTCTTAATAAAAATAAAAGAACTTAATTTGATTTTTAATTTATCCACACAGCTATTATTTACAACAATTAAATTATCTATCACTACTATTAACTCTTTATTTCTCAGTGAGCGCAATATTACATGTATATTCTTAAGGTTTCTGGTTATAGTCCATTACCGCACTTTCGGTATGTATGTTGCCATCATTTGTAATGTATTCCACTCACGCTCACTCGCGCATCCAGTCCATTAGTTCAGGCTGCCAGTCGCACCTCACTGCTCTGGTGCTCGCAGTCGCAGATTTTACTCCCGCTGGACACTTCCGGCGCTACTCGTTGCTCTTCTAGCTCGTCGTCTATCACTTAACGTCGTACAATCGCCCAAACTCCCGACTCCCAAACCCTCTGCCCGGAAGCCCGTCGCAATTATATATCAGTTGACCTGGCCATCTGGAAGGTTCAACGCACCCCTAGTCACGCTGAGAGAGGAACGAGGTCAGCCAACCAGAAAATTATTCAGATACATGGAGAAATTCTATCCGCTGAAGGTCAGGAGCGCGCGAGCCGCCAAAAGGTTATCGCGGCGAAATGCCTTAGGACTCTCCGCCCGATAACATATCAACCCTCGGTCCTCCTCTTCCACTCGCTCGCGCGGGACGGGTCGAAGTCAACGCAGACCAGCGACACGTAACAGTATCAAGGTCACGTATGGTTATAAGGAAGCAGTGCAGCGAGACCTCCCAAGACTGAAATGTAATTTCGGGAATCTCAATTTCTCGTAAATTAGATCTGTAACAGTAGGATATTTTTTACACGTGATGTCATTTTGTACTTTTTTGCCTTCCTTTACGGAGTAAGCACAGGAACACACAGTGCTGTTTAAAAAATATCACTATATATATTTTTTTTAAATAGGAGACAAGTAAAAGGTGGTGGATGTACATAACTATTTTTTACCTTTACTGCCTGGCCAGTGCGCGTCCGTGCGTTCACATGTACATACACTGAAGAGCCAAAAAAACTGGTATAGGCACGCGTATGCAAATAACAGACGTATGGAACAAATCAGAGTAACCCGATGCGGTCGGCAGCTAGATCGGTTACTGCTGCTACAATGGCAGGTTATCAAGATTTGAGTGAGTTTGAACGTGGTGTTATAGTCGGCGCACGAGAGATGGGACATAGCATCTCCGAGGTAGCGATAACATTTCGATGTTCGCGTACGTCCATTTCACGAGTGTACCGTGAATATCGGGAATCCGGTGAAACATCGCATCTTCGACATCGCTGCGGCCGGAAAAAGAACGGGACAAACGACGACTGACGAGAATCATTAAACATGACAGACGTGCAACCCTTTCTCAAATTGGCGCAGATTGGATTTGTGGACTGCCCTGCAGGATTCATGGTGTGAATTGCCTCCTGCAT
>NQII01001089.1:506488-526323 GCA_002778355.1 Clitarchus hookeri | reverse complement strand
GGAGGGAGGGTGACTTTGTGACAGGATTTTTAAAATGTTATTTACATTTCCTTCCATTTCAAAGAGGCTATTTGCAATGTTCAGTGGTTCAATTAGCACCACCGAATATCTGAAACATCCCACTCAAATAGGGGGGCATTTACATGTGATTTTTTGTGTAACAAAGTCACCCCGTGTGACCCCGCTTAGGGTATTAGTTAAAATTTAAGGGGGAGGGGGATAATTTAGGAGGGCTAGTCCCCACTAGCCCATCTTCGGCTACGGACCTGGAATTATGGCTGAGGAATGTGGCTTCCGCGTTTCCGGCGCGGGCCGCGGGTTGCGTATCAACCCGCGTGCGAACTGGAGCGTGCGGAAGAGAGCGGACGGGGGACCCTGCCCCCACCTTCATCGCGGCGCACGGCGAGGGAGCGATGACTCCCCCGACCCACGTCGACGACGTTGCAGGAAACTGAGACGGCGCCGTTACGCAACTGTCCCGCGCAACTTCCACTGCCGCCCGCGTGTTCCCCAACACGAGCCGGACCAGTTACACGGGTGGATCAAACCTTTGAAAACCCATCCCGTGTTTGACGTGTCCCCCCCCCTCCTAAATATGTCTTATCTCAAGCGTTCTATACACGTGTCAACACAAAAATACCTTATTTTCGGTTAAATTATACTTTTACTTATATTTGATCTATAAATTATAATATGTCCTATATCATTTAATATAAATATAAATAGTAGAAAAATAGGTGTGTTGGTAATGCCTGGTAAGAAATAATTCTTATGCTATATATTATTACACTGAGTGCGCATTAATACGGTGCTTTGTCCCTTTGGTGTAGTTTTGTAGACTCTGTTAAGCTTTTTCGCGCCAGACGGAGGAATAATCTGGAAGTAGAACTTAAGCAGGACTTCAGAAAAGTTGGAAGTAACCGTGAATTGGCTATCGTCCTTATCGCTACCGCATTTCTCTTCATCAGACGCGGAAAACAGCTCCAGGTAAGCGGCCTCCTGCAAGCACTTTTAAAGTCTCATTTAAAAAAAAAAACCTACCCCTGCAATATTGTATTTACTTATATTCCTACATTAATTAATTTTCAGATTCAATATTTAGAAACAAAGTTTTGCAGAGAACATCTTAACAGTTAATTCGAAATCAAGTTTCTTTTTCTCCCGTTACTAGTTCCATATCTAGCCTATAACAGTAATCGAAGGTTCGTTCTTAATTAATATTTGCCTCACATGAGAAAACAAAAACCGCACAATCTTCAAAAATGTTGTCAAGTAGTCCTAGTCATTTAAAGCTTTGATTTTTAATGCCCGGTCATGAGTTTTATCACGAAGGTTTGGAAATAATAATCTAAGATGGATGGGATCTTTCCACCGGTCATTTACGAGCTAATGTTGGCAGGAAATCACGACACGTAGTTTCATGTATTAACGTCTTATTAAGCGTGTGTTTTTTTTTATTGGCGGTTGGTATGGCGAAATCCATCTCTTACCAGCCGTTAGATCCATAGTAATTTAATTTTCACAAGAAAAAAAAAATAATAAAAAGAGAAAGAAGGAAACTATATGCAGCGATTTCAAGACACTCGCTTGTTTTCCTACTATCTTACAACTCTGCACAACGTAAACAGTTTCCAAAATTTTAAAAAGGAAATTTAGCAACAAATATGCAAAACAAGCGAAAGAGAGACGGTAAGAGAAAAATTATATTATTTTGCAGATTTTCACGTGTGTTTTCCAAGTTGTGTTAACCAACGGACAAGTTCACTAGGGAAAACTAACTCCACTCCAGTTAAACATCAGCAAAGCATCCCACTCTCAACCACTCTACTGTAACTTCGTAAATCCCTAATACATGCTCTGTCCTCCTAATAGAAAATCTACTTCTGATGAAATTAACGCGTTCAGTTAAAATACAATTAAATGATGGTGATAAGCGAGAGGGGTGGGGAAAAAGGGCCGGGTAATTACAATTTCCCTGAAACGTGTAACGTTGTTCTAGCAAATAACAAAACGAATCCATTCTCGGGAAGATAGAATCGAATCGCTGACAGTCTACAGGCCTCCAAAATATCTGTCAATGTGGCTAATATCCACGTTTAAAATGTTTGTATAATACAAAAAAAAAAAAACATTGTTTATCGTGTAGTGAACGTCATCTAAGTAATTAAGTTCCTACCAGGCAAATCGAGTGGACACTGATTGCACAAAGGCGTACCGGCATGCATGCATACTAATGCCTTGTTTTAGCGTATTAAGCTCATCGTTCGAACATACAAAATCAATTGACCATCCGAGCGACGACACAGACTGCGGCCGATATTCCAGTCCCCGACACGAATTCCAGTGAGCAGACCTTGATAATTGCCTTGCAATGAGACACGAAGGTAGATTGATTGACTGATTGTTTGGCAATTGTGTATGTTAACGGGATGGTTTACAACATACAGGGCATACAAACAGCAAAAAAAAAAACTTATACTATAACAGCATTTTAGCGGTAACATTAACTGGAACAAAGACAAAGCGAGTATGATAAACAAGGGGAAAGTATCCCAAACACCAATAACGACAGTGATAAATGCTACCTTCCAACCAAGACACGAAGGGGAGGTATGAAAGAGACAACTTCATGCGTTAACTATGCTAGGGTTTATTCTACTCAGGTTGGGAAGTTCAATGCTTTTAGTTTGGCAACTAAAATATTTCGCCACTAGGCAAGCGCCAGTGTCGCACGTGTACCAGATTTTCTCTATTTTCCACGTTAAAAAACAAAATACTCACAATAATCATAAATCAAATATACAATGACTACGTAACTAAGTAAAGTATTTCTCTTTTATTTTTTACGTAGCTTAAAATTTTAATTAAATGTGACTTATTTGGAACACTGCGTTCTTGGCGGCGGAAATGTTCCTTATGCCAAACTTCGCCATTGGAACACTCCTTTTGTTCCTAACCTGAGTAAAATTGACCTTAACTAGGTCCAACTTCCACGAGTTGTCAGTTCACAGTTAACAGGCGCGAAATTAAAGGATGGGAGGGGGAAACAAATGCCCCTCTCTCAAAAATTATTGAGACATTATGGAAGAAAAGGTTGGGGACCGCATGATACGCGAACAAAACAAAAAGATAATAAATTTACTTTCTACGGTGAAAAATTATAAAATACCTCTGTTATGCTATCACGAGCAGGAGTGACAACTGGCAGGGAAAAACATGCATACCAGCTCATGTGCCCCCCCCCCTTTTTTTTTCTCACCAAAAACCAAAATTCAGTATGTAAGTGCCACCTACTTTTACAGTTTCTAAATTCGTGCATGTACAGCAATAAATAACCTATACTCTCAAAAGGACGCAACACCAAATGAAAGTATGTTATATGAAGGTCCAGAAAAGATTAATTTAGGTACTTAAAGCTTCGGGCTGGGTTTATTTTTGAGTGGAAGGTTATCATGGCTTTCGTATGAGTAGTGCATCAGACCACATATCTAAACACTGAACACGATAGCTATGCTGACATTCCACACAAACACAACCCAGCCCATGCGTCATACTGTGTAAACAGAGTTCTGGAAGGGGAGTTGTAGCAAGAAAGTAAAGCGTTTCCGGGCACACCTTTTCATTTAGATGCGAAAATGTTTCCTCCCAAAAAAAATGTATTTGTGACATTTTGTGTACAGTAGTGTAAATCAAGTTTAAAGTAGATTGGATTTCCTTATATAGCTGCAAATAATACACCAGTAAGTAAATTAAAGTAATTAAAACTATACCAGAAACCATCAAAAATTACGCATATACATAGAAAATGTAAGGTGTATTTCAGCTAAGAATACATTTTGTAATACTGTAACATATTTCGCTAAAATATACACTACTTATAAAATACTAATTTTTTACCGCTACTTTAGTATATATATTTTTTTTAATCCACTGAAGTACGTTTACAAAAATTACCACAAATACTTTCTTATCTAAAAGCAAAATATTTAGTTATTCTAAATGCTCTGCTCGACGATTTTTTTTTTGCACAATGCGATTTCTAAAGCATACAATAAAGGTAAAAACAACCTAGATTGCGATGAAAAATAATTATAAATTGTTTAATTCAATCTTTAAAACAGTACACTGCATGTAACGAGAGAAAAATGTGTGCATATATGGGGGAAACACCTGGGGAATGGACTGAGGACGTAATACCAAGTAAAAACTCGTAAAAATGTTTGACAGAAAATCTACAGATTCCAGTTTTCATTATGTGCGTGTGTGTGTGTGTGTGTAATATATATATATACATATATATATATACATACACATGCCGTACGAAAAGAAAATCCGGAATATAAATGTAAGAGCTGAACAATGCCTATAAATAAATACTAAGAAAAATTGACTATCACCACGAACTTTGCTTGCTTATTTTGTAGCTTTTCTGCCAAATCCCAAGAGGTTCCCCAAATATTAATTCACATTTGATTTGCGTACGGTTCTGAACGTCAGTTCATAACCTGCTGTGTGCACAAGCCACTGTCTTTACAGCATTTTTAATCGAATACTTGTGTTGTACAACATTATTTACAACAAAAACAACAGTACTTCAAAAATTAACCACGGACTGGAATTATTGCAAATATATGGCTGACGCGCTATTCCTCACTTGTACGGTAAACGAGAATCCCGACTGAAACAACGCTCCAACAGAACCTAGGTCATGTACACGACTTCACAATAAGCGGCCACAATAGCTGCGCATCGAATGCCAGGCGTCTCTGCTCAGAAATAAATTCGAAGGACATTGTCAAACTTTCAAGTTTTGGCACAAGTTGCACGGAAGCTGCAAAAATCGAGCAATACTTTATGTAATCGCGTCAAAAGAAAAAATCTCTGCGGGAATGTTTGATCTATCACCTTCCACGTACTGGCACGGACCAACTGCACACCCAGTACTGCCAACACGTTCGCGTATCACACGCTTGGAAAACCCTCAACTTCTTATGTTTGCGTGGCTCGTTCGCGGGTGTCGTTCTGAAGCGTGGACGAGAATCAAACGCTCCCGCGAGACGTGACAAGAAACGAAGAAACGTATTTTGGTTGCGCAAAAATAAAAAGTACCGGGAATCGCAGTTTTCTCTGGCAATTGCACAACTTTCCTGTATTCAAGAGACAGCGTTACTGAAAATCTACAGCATTTCTTGCGTGGACGACAGAAACATGTTGCCGATTCACGAAATCGAGGATATGCCATTTCACGAGCTTTTGGCTTTACCTTACCTGAAAAGGGTTGCATTTGTTTTGTACGCTAGGTTTTCGAAGAAAATTGGCAGCTATCTCCTACATAAATACGCCAATGAACATAAAAGTGGATATGTATAATACAAACAGTTATTTTTTTTATCCCATACTTGAACACCTAAGGAAAAAAAAATAACATATCTATTTTTTAGTGTGAATTTTTTTAAGGAAAGTTATCGAAAACTAGTTTCCAAGCTTTCCTTTGCAAAAAAAATTGTTTTGAAAGGCTAAAGTTATGGTGATAAAGAACGCTACACAAGGCTTCCGTCTCTGGAGATAATAGCGGCCAGGACGTTGCCTTTTCTATCATTCACCATGCGTCGTCATATCTAATGGCCCTGCAGATCTGGTGGCTAGCACGCTAACCTCGCTGTGCTACGAACTGAGTCAGAATCAGAACCCGTATTTTCTGCTCATGGAAAACCCGGCATTTAGGTAGGCCTAACAAAGTTTTCCCTACCGATTAATTCAATCGCCTCTGCCGTAACACTGCACCAGCAGTGTCACGGGAAACCTGGGACCGCCTGCCTAACAGGATCTCGAGTGAAGGCCAGAACATTCTGTGCACTTTACTGTGTTATTTGTAGAAAAATTACAAACTAGGAAGTCAAATATCAAGGTCGGGTGTGTAGAGCCTTATTCATTTCGATTGAAATGTGTGGTGCAGATACCCCGAATGACTGTAAGCCGAAAGATGACAAATGTAAGAACCTGGCATTCGAGGGCCGTTGTTCAAATAGGTACATATCAATAATAATAATAATAATAACAATAATAATAATAGTACCAACATATTTTACAGTCGGAACGATATTAATACAGCATATAGACTCTTCTATGGATGCACCTTGCAATTTACGACTGTCTCTTGTTCTGCACTAAATACTAACAGCGGAATTTTAAGGATGTTCGACAAGACCGAAACGTATGTGCTCCACTTCACAGCATCTGCGGTAATCATGTTCGAACGTTAAAGCTAGGTATTTGAAAAGGCAACGACTTTCCTGCTCCAACTGTGTTACTTGTTCTAGGGGTTATTGTCCCAATAAAGACAACTGGCGAAACCACTGCAGAAACCTTCACAAATTGTTTCCGGGCAAAAATTGTAACTATAGACAGGCTCGCCGCGTCGAAGAAGAAAACCAAATGGATGCACTAGAATCTAAATTGATCCGGTACGTTGTATTGCGCGCACACTGTTTGAATAGGTAACAACGTTACTTGCACATCGCAAAGACAAAGAACGAAGATTCCCTGGCATGGCTAGCAGACTTGGGAACAGATCAGTTCCCTTGTCGATCGTGGTCTCGTGTACGATGTTCGATCAGCTCCGCATGTGTCGAGTGGGCGTGGTGTAGAAACCAGAGCTGCCAAGAAACTGAATCTGTGCTACCCACCTCAGACAGGCTTCGAGTTTAAGAGGCAAGCGTTCAACTTGTGAGGTTCTTGACCACGGTCTCTCAACCTGGTAAGTTTGGGTAAATTTTCTACCATGGACGCTCAAGAGTGTGTGTACAGTGGAATACTTTCTCGAGACGTTTGTTTCCTGCCATCATTCATTCCATCCTTTGGCATTCACAATATGCTTTCTTTATGAATGATGAGACACGAAGGGTCTATTTGTCGAATTCACCTCAAGCTTTAAATTGCTAGGAAAAATCATTTCTTGTGCACAATTACGAAACCACGTTTCAAATAATTGTAACTGCGCAAATTAGATCTGTAACAGTGCGACATTATTACACGCCATGAAAGCCCACAGATTAAACTGCATCGGTATGTTTGTGCATTTCTCTTGCCACTTAAGAAAACTGCATAGGCAAGCTTTAAAAATGCGATATTCTGCTATTTTTGCGAATTTATTTCTCCTTGAATACACTTAATATGATAAAAGTAAAAACATAGACAGGTAAATAATTGTTTTTTTNTTGCGAATTTATTTCTCCTTGAATACACTTAATATGATAAAAGTAAAAACATAGACAGGTAAATAATTGTTTTTTTTAATTTTTCTGGTAATAAGTTGTATATCAAGAACATTTATTTACCGAGGTACGGGAATACGCGCATACTGCGATTTCACAGAAAATGTGCCACCGTGTACTCCTCTTAAATACGCCACTGTAACGAGATACGCATAGTTTATCCTCGACGGGCTTGCGGCAACCAGAGGGCTTAACCGAGCCAAGATTTGTCGCCGGCAGCCGCGAGTGCACATCCAGGTCAACGAAAGAAACTTTCTCCTGCAAGGCAACACCTCAGCAGCTGCGCGAAGGACGACTTACGGACTAATTAACCTAACACGGCAGGTTTGAATCCCGCCTGTCCTTGCATAAGCGTCGTTGGTCTGCCCGCATTCCAGATGATCTGGCCGCGGTTCGAGTCAAGAACAACGCACCGTTTTCGGTACCGACCAAATATATGTTTCTTTTTATAACCTGTGTGCTTCCTTGAATTTTAACGAGCCGGAATGACTCTGGGCGCATTAAACCTGCGTCCCAAAAACATTGGAATTTCGCGAACTAAACACTGCGGATGTACACTTCCTTAACGTTACTTACTTGGACTTTCAGGGAATGTGTTACATAGCAAGTCTATGCAACTCAAGTACCGTTAGTTATGCATGTATTAACCATCACCGTTGTGGTTTTGCTAGATGTTGATTAGAAGGCTGATTGCACGTACATTTACATGCATTGACATGCACTGCCTCGTCTCGGTTTGTGTGTGTGTTCTTGCCCTAACCTAACACCGGGATTCCACTCCATTTGATGTTTTAATCTCCATCACACTACTTCTATTACATTTTATATTTTTCAGTACAGAAGAAAAATAATCTAGATCTATCTGCAACTTTTAACACCAACTACCATTTCTATCGAGACCAAGAGTTTAATTCCTATCGGAAGGGAAATTTCATAAAAGTTTTAACTGCAGATGTACGTAAACTTATTGCCAATATATCAAATCACGTGTTANTCGGAAGGGAAATTTCATAAAAGTTTTAACTGCAGATGTACGTAAACTTATTGCCAATATATCAAATCACGTGTTACTGAAATTGATCGGCAGATGCTAAGAGTTTCGTGGTCCGAAAGCGAGTGACTATACCTGTAAATCTCAAGTAGCATAATAAAACGACATTCATTTTGCGTGTAAGATGTACATACGGGTTCGAATTTCGCTAACTGTAAGCACGTGCAATTACAAGACATTTATGCTGAATTCATGATTCGTTCCCTATTTAATGTGGGCTCACATGAACATTTCAACCAACTTTACCAAAACGCACGAGGGGAATAGCGTACTCCACACGCACGCACGCGCGCGCTGTCCGAAAATAAACAAAACTTTCAACGGCCTTTATTTTTCAAGCGGACCGCACAAAACCACGAATCGACAGTCTTAACCCAACTTGCTTTTCAGGCAGGATACATTATTAAATCCCCTTGTTGTACCACGTCGAATATACGTGTTACTAAAAATCACCTACCATAAACTCCAGCAGGTTATTCCTGACGAAAATATGAGACGAAAATGCCTGCACCATTTTTCCTCAAAGTAATTATTAGGGGAGCTATGTGCCCTCAAAAATCGAGATTTGAAATGCTTTTCGTTGCAAATATCAGGAACTACTTCAGATTAAACAACAAATCCGTGAAAAGCATTTTGTAGAACGGAGATCTTACACCTGTGTAAATGCGATTGATAATATCATCCCCCTTCATTAGGAAAATAGGGGTGCTGATTCGTAACAAAACACAGGGTGGCAGCCCCTATTTTACTGATGAAGGATGATATTACCAACAGCATTTGCACACGTGTAAGATCTCCGTTCTACAAAATACTTTCCACGAATTTGTTGCTTAATCTGAAGTAGTTCCTGATATTTGCAACGAAAAGCATTTCAAAACTCGAATGTACTTCCGGTGATAATTTAACATGGTGGGTATGGGCAGCCGGGTGCAGAAACTCCTAGAGTTACTGAGCATTGCCGCGGAGTTCGCATTGCGAGTTTACGATAAAAGCAGACCTCCAAAATACCGCAACAAACACGTTATCATCTTTAGCAACATCGGCTTGTGAAAGTAATTTAGTTTTTCACCGTCAGTATGAGACGTGCACGTTATTACAAGAGGAGATGTCATTCAAGACCTGTTTTTCGTAACACTGGAAGTTTTAATACTGATGTAGCTAAAGATGATAATGTGTTTGTTAAGCAAGTTACTCAAGCTCAAGAAAGTTATGTTCTCGTGTCTTTAATGTACAGATCTGCTATTCAAGGTATGACTGCTAATCCTGGAGGTCTACTTCTATCGTCGTTCTCATAATAATCCTGGTGTTGCCGTTAATTATTTCAGTNATGACTGCTAATCCTGGAGGTCTACTTCTATCGTCGTTCTCATAATAATCCTGGTGTTGCCGTTAATTATTTCAGTCAAATTGATGTTCGAGGCATATTATGTTGGAAAACTTTTGCATTACATGAAAGTGTTATTAATCAAACTGCCATTGTTTCGATTGCTCGGGCTCCCGTTTTGTATTCAACTGAAATAATGAAGATGGAGTTAGGTGATGAAATTTCGAGGTTTCGTAAATTAGCTGGTACTACTGTTGATGCTCATGTTCTTGGTCATGCTGTATCTCGGGACTCCATCGAGGGAAGGCGTCATCGTCGGTGTAAACAGTCACAGTGAGAACAGTGGAAAGAATAGCTAATANTCGGGACTCCATCGAGGGAAGGCGTCATCGTCGGTGTAAACAGTCACAGTGAGAACAGTGGAAAGAATAGCTAATAGCATCGAGTTCGTGACAGAACCACTAATGGTAAGCACAGGCACCGACTGCGTGGGTGCTTTACACATTGAGCAACCACAAAAATATTTTACTCAGTGCTCCCCCCACCCCTTCCACAACCAATATTTCAGCTCTTTAAACCCCTAATATTACGTTGCTAGGCCTAATTCTTTTTTTTTGGATACAGGATTGCGCTGCAAGCAGTATTTTCTAGCGTCACTGTAAACAAATATCTGGTAAACTTCCTAAACTGTAACGGAAGTTTTTAACCTATACAGTGGAAATAATACTACAAATCAGGCTGAAAATATGGGAATGTTTAGCATTGGTACTATACAAAGTTGTGAACTTCCCTACGCATTTGACTCTTTCCTGAGCAACTTTAGGAGCGTTACTATAAATTTATAGGGAAATAATTTACCTCTGCGCTTTGTTACTGTATGTAAACACTGATATGGTAAATGTACAAATAATTTCTTAGAGTTTAATAACAGGCGGTGCTGCCATCCACCTTAATCTTGGCCTTATGCTACACCACCTTTTTTTATACGGCGCTTGAAAAAGTCACGTCTTTTAGGTCCCACCCCTCCATTTTTTGACCACCACCAATATTTTTTACAAGTCGGAGCCCCTGATGGTAATCTTGCCACAGCTGGAGTGAAACGCGCATCTTCTTTCTGACGCGAGAGTTCCTGCTCTATCAGGGTGCGATGGCTATGTCGAATAATGCTTTCTTACTCTGGTGTCTGCTTATACACCCCCGACAGGCGCCCTAGCCAGCGCGGTGAAAAACAGCCCTCGTCCAATATTTTCCCATATAAATGTTAAACGTGTAGGAAAAAAAGGCAAAGAAAATAACAGACGAAAAAATGTTCCACGAGGTAGGCCCCGTGAAATAAACACCGAGTATTTTATATTACCCTTTATAAACTTCAGCGTGCTGTATTGGCACATTTACGCCTGCAATAATCACTGGCACTATTCAAAAAACTTTAATAGGCCTATACAAAAATGCGATACTTATCAAGCAAGTCTTCAGCGATACTCTAAATGGGTGGAATTTCTATAAATGGTAATTGGCATTATATCTGTTTCACGAACCTTCGTGACACAAAACCATTTACCATTACGAGTTCCCGATTAAAAATCTTGCACCGCGCCACTGCTAAATAAAAAAAAAAATAATTAAAAATCAATAAATTAATTCAGTTTGAGGCACAAGGAAAGCAGAGGAGACAAGGGTGAGCCACACGTTCAGCACACGTGTGCTGCGTGGGCGTGGTTCGCGACTTCCGCCCGCACCGCGAGGGCTTCCGCGCCNAGCCACACGTTCAGCACACGTGTGCTGCGTGGGCGTGGTTCGCGACTTCCGCCCGCACCGCGAGGGCTTCCGCGCCGCACGGGGCGCGGGACACGTGACCGCGAGCACGCGACCCGCACTCCGGGTGGTGAATCCAGCCCCCCTCCCCCGCCACCATTGTCGTGCCGAGGACGTACGTGCGCTGGTTCCAGTCGCTCCGTATGTATATCATGCTCAACACGCAGCAACCACACGTGAGGCTCACCATCTGGGTAGTGCTGTGCGNAGCCACACGTTCAGCACACGTGTGCTGCGTGGGCGTGGTTCGCGACTTCCGCCCGCACCGCGAGGGCTTCCGCGCCACACGGGGCGCGGGACACGTGACCGCGAGCACGCGACCCGCACTCCGGGTGGTGAATCCAGCCCCCCTCCCCCGCCTCCATTGTCGTGCCGAGGACGTACGTGCGCTGGTTCCAGTATATCATGCTCAACACGCAGCAACCACACGTGAGGCTCACCATCTGGGTAGTGCTGTGCGAGGAATAGGGGGCCGTTAAATTTAATATCTTCGTCGAATGCGCATATGGTAACTGGAGCCACGTCGTCGACGAGACGGACCAGCGTGCCTTCAAGACAGAAAACATAACCCCCTCTTCAACGGTAGCGACATTGAAGATGCTGTGTCGGCCGCCATTGTAAAGGTATGTCAGGAGGACGAGTACATCGNCATAACCCCCTCTTCAACGGTAGCGACATTGAAGATGCTGTGTCGGCCGCCATTGTAAAGGTATGTCAGGAGGACGAGTACATCGGGAAGGGAAGTGGCTGGACCCTCACCTCTGTGAAACGACTTCAGCTGCGTGTTAACAAGCTTGACTCACTGAGAGAACTTCCTCCTATATCGCCCAGCCTGCACACATTGAAGCCAAGAAGGCTATTACTAACCCGCAAAACCGGGACCAGCAGTACTTCACATGGGCTATCCTGGCACGCTTTGTGGAGGGCCGGGATCGTGAACATGTCAACCCACAGTATTATGACCTGGAGAGAGAATTTAACTTCAATGGGCTTGAGTTCCCCACCTCTCTGCGCCAAATACCGCTGTTCGAGAGGACCAATCCTGGGGTCAGTGTGAACATCTACGCTCTCGACGAAAATAACAAGGTGGCTCCTGCACGCGTGTCGAAGGAAGAATTGGCCGAGCACTTCGACCTGGATCTAAACTGCACGCCTCCTGCATTTTTTGAGTTCACAAACTAAAAAAATTCCTAGCGTTCCTGGCGGCCACCCCTTGAACCCCACTCCCCCAAGTTAGCGCGCCCCTGCAGGCGACGAGTGAACAAATCAACACACAAAATGGCAGCATCTATACCCGCGCCTCTAGCTGCGAACGGTAGAACCCCTCACACTCTGGCGGCGGGTGTGGGAATTAATGATTGCAGCAGTTGAATGGCGGCGGGAATTAAAAATGGCTGCCTACAGCAAACTACGTCACGGTGATGGAGGACGCGAAAAGCAAGAGAGGTGGGAGACAAGAGAAAATAAAGGAGACCAGAAGGACTATGAGAAAACCCTAAGGGATATAACGGACGCAAGAGAGACAGGAAGGAATGAGAGAGCCTGAGAAAATAAAGGAGACCGGAAGGACTATGAGAAAACCCCAAGGGATAGAACGGGCGAGAGAACATGAGAAAAAATAACATCGGAATGCAAGAGCGTGAAGAGGCTAGGTGGGATGATAGAGCAGGAGGGAAAAAAAGGGAAATTCCTGGGGAAAAAAAGAGAGATCCGAGTTGGCCGCTACTATTGGCGAGAAATAACAAAGCAGGTGGTTTCGACGTGACGTCATCCAAGATGGCTGCCAGTTCGTCCGCTCGTCTGCAGCCCCCCGCCCCGATTGCGTGAATCGGCCATTTCCATCTACTTTTGTCGCTTTGTCCTCCGCCGTCGCCGCGGAAAATTTCGAGTATCATTCGAGAACGAGCGCACTTGTAGTATATTGGAATCCTGTAAGCTGATGACTCGGAGCGACTTACCGCTTGGTATCGTAAACTGGAGTGATAAACTGATATTATTCTTCCCTTTTTACTCTCGTTTATAGCGTGAACGCGCGCACACTATACGGCAGCTGAGTTTACGCCTGCTGTTATGCACGCTCTTAAGTTAACACAATTATAAAATGCTTGCGACACACGACATATTTAGGAGAAAATCTAACGCCATATTTTTTCAAAGGTTTGATTCACAAAGTGTGTAGAAAAATGCGAATAGAATAGACTATAGCCTACCTAGCAATAACTGATAGCGTCACATCTTTAATCAGTCCGGAGGGCAANACTATACGGCAGCTGAGTTTACGCCTGCTGTTATGCACGCTCTTAAGTTAACACAATTATAAAATGCTTGCGACACGACATATTTAGGAGAAAATCTAACGCCATATTTTTTCAAAGGTTTTATTCACAAAGTGTGAAGAAAGAATGCGAATAGAATAGACTATAGCCTACCTAGCAATAACTGATAGCGTCACATCTTTAATCAGTCCGGAGGGCAACGGCCTGCTATCGAGGTCACCGAACAACTGCCACGCCAAGGATGTCACGCACATCATTTTACACGCGCATTATGTATACACGGTTACTGGAATCCGTGTTGAACGAGTGGAACAATTGCAGCAACTTTCATGCTGAAACATGCAGCGCCCAAAAAAAACCTATAGTAACTAAGAGGCGAGTAACAAAAAAATTTTGGAAACTTCGTAGTTCAGACAATTTTGAAGTCACGTGACGGGAAGAAGAGAAAGATGGCGCATAATACTCGTGAAATTTCCGGAGTTCCTATTCTACTACACAACGAGGCGGTTTTGCGATGTATACATAATGCAAACAAACTGTGATCCCAACATTGTAATTTATTAACATAAATGGAAAAAGTCTAAACGCAATGATTGAATACAAAAACTATGCAATGACCAGCTTTACTTTCCCAGGAAGTTTAGACTATAAATATTTAGTCTTAGCAGGTATAAACGCCTCAGTTAACTTGGCACTTGTTACATGCCATAAAAAAAAAAAAATCACCATGCCCTCAATTGCGTGTATTTTAACGTAAAAACTGAACGGGATACAGTCAATTTGCCAGCGATTTAGGAAATATAATTTTACTTGCGATGCATAGGTAAATAGTACAGCCTGTGCGAAATTAAATAAGCATTTTTATAAACCCTTATAGGATCTACTTTTCTGCTATTTTGTACCCTTTCAAACACTTAACTCATGCTCTGATGATAAGTAAAAATGTTACAAACATGTTCTTATAGATTCAGCGCATTAAACTAAGAAAATAAATTTAATTAATTGAATGTAAAACAATTTAAAAATGAACTCTTTCAATATGAAGTCTATTTACTTTTCGTACACAGCAGTAAACCTGTATTCCGTAGTCTTTAACCTTTCCTGGTATTTATATTTGCTCTACCATACTATTTGCCATCACAAATATTAATTATAAAACAGTGAGATTCATGACCATTTTACCAGATAATAATAAAAAACCACATTCCTCTCCATTCAACGTTGAAATATGAATTGAATCCCTGTTACACGGGCGTTAGGTTGCCAAATGCCTTATCCTTAGCACTTTCCAAGTTTCTGGAATCAAAATCGCTCAGTACCTATATTTAAAAGATAACTTAAAAGAATATATCATTACAACTGCTCCCTATTCATTAAATTAATGTTTATGTATAGGTTCATAAAAGTGTGTTGTATTCGCATATACAATGTACGAACTTAATGTATCTTTCTAAATATTCTGTTAGATTTGTTATATAGTTCCTAGTTACGTGTAGAGTACTGATGAGTATGTTATAAATCTGTGTACTATAATAATTATCTCTACTTTGTTTTGTATAATATTTGTATTCAAAATTAACCAATCCTGTGCATTTTTACTGCCAGAATAAGGATGCAAATAAATGAAATGAAAATGAAACGAGAACAGGTCAGAACGCGTGTTTTAAAATACTCACAGTTTGGATCAGACACTTTTTCTTTTACAGTGTGACGTCAAAAAAACAATGCTTAACCAATAGTGAAACAGATGNACAGTTTGGATCAGACACTTTTTCTTTTACAGTGTGACGTCAAAAAAACAATGCTTAACCAATAGTGAAACAGATGGGACAACGTGGTGATACGGTCGAACCTCCACTACGGGTTTCTTCAGTAAGGAATTCGTTTTCCCCGTCAGAGTGCATAGTCCTGGGCTCTTGGTAAACANACCTCCACTACGGGTTTCTTCAGTAAGGAATTCGTTTTCCCCGTCAGAGTGCATAGTCCTGGGCTCTTGGTAAACAACCGCTGCCGATAAGCACACCCGGCCGGCCCCTCGCTGGCGAGACCACGTGACCCGGCAGGGATAAGTCATACCTGCTTGCACACCAACCCCACCTCCCTTCCTATCTCCTGCGATGCCACTGTTTACATACTGGCTTATATTTCTGATACTACTCCCCGTGGCGGTGCTCCGCACGCACACCGCACGCACCAACGTATCATCCGCGCAACGTCNGGAAAAAGTCTAAACGCAATTATTGAATACAAAAACTATGCAATGACCAGCTTTACTTTCCCAGGAAGTTTAGACTGTAAATATTTAGTCTTAGCAGGTATAAACGCCTCAGTTAACTTGGCACTTGTTACATGCCATAAAAAAAAATCACCATGCCCTCAATTGCGTGTATTTTAACGTAAAAACTGAACGGGATACAGTCAATTTGCCAGCNAAAAAAAAAATCACCATGCCCTCAATTGCGTGTATTTTAACGTAAAAACTGAACGGGATACAGTCAATTTGCCAGCGATTTAGGAAATATAATTTTACTTGCGATGCATAGGTAAATAGTACAGCCTGTGCGAAATTAAATAAGCATTTTTATAAACCCTTATAGGATCTACTTTTCTGCTATTTTGTACCCTTTCAAATACTTAACTCATGCTCTGATGATAAGTAAAAATGTTACAAACATGTTCTTATAGATTCAGCGCATTAAACTAAGAAAATAAATTTAATTAATTGAATGTAAAACAATTTAAAAATGAACTCTTTCAATATGAAGTCTATTTACTTTTCGTACACAGCAGTAAACCTGTATTCCGTAGTCTTTAACCTTTCCTGGTATTTATATTTGCTCTACCATACTATTTGCCATCACAAATANTTTGCTCTACCATACTATTTGCCATCACAAATATTAATTATAAAACAGTGAGATTCATGACCATTTTACCAGATAATAATAAAAAACCACATTCCTCTCCATTCAACGTTGAAATATGAATTGAATCCCTGTTACTTGGGCGTTAGGTTGCCAAATGCCTTACCCTTAGCACTTTCCAAGTTTCTGGAATCAAAATCGCTCAGTACTTATATTTAAAAGACAACTTAAAAGAATATATCATTACAACTGCTCCCTATTCATTAAATTAATGTTTATGTATAGGTTCATAAAAGTGTTTTGTATTCGCATATACAATGTATGAACTTAATGTATCTTTCTAAATATTCTGTTAGATTTGTTATATAGTTCCTAGTGACGTGTACAGTGTACTGATGAGTATGTTGTAAATATGTGTACTATAATAATTATTTCTAGTTTGTTTTGTATAACATTAGTATTCAAAATTGACAAATCCTGTGCCTTTTTACTGCCAGAATAAGGATGCAAATAAATTAAATGAAAATGAAACGAGAACAGGTCAGAACGCGTGTTTTAAAATACTCACAGTTTGGATCAGACACTTTTTCTTTTACAGTGTGACGTCAAAAAAACAATGCTTAACCAATAGTGAAACAGATGGGACAACGTGGTGATACGGTCGAACCTCCACTACGGGTTTCTTCAGTAAGGAATTCGTTTTCCCCGTCAGAGTGCATAGTCCTGGGCTCTTGGTAAACAGCCGCTGCCGATAAGCACACCCGGCCGGCCCCTCGCTGGCGAGACCACGTGACCCGGCAGGGATAAGTCATACCTGCTTGCACACCACCCCACCTCCCTTCCTAACTCCTGCGATGCCACTGTTTACATACTGGCTTCTATTTCTGATACTACTCCCCGTGGCGGTGCTCCGCACGCACACCGCACGCACCAACGTATCATCCGCGCAACGTCACGGACGAACGTCAATTCACTATTTTAATTACCTGAGGGAAAGGGAACCAAACAAACACAATGCAAATTAAATTTAACCAATTTAAGTTTTCCAAGTGAGTGAGGAGTGAAGAGATTTGGGCGGCTCTCAACATCGAGGTCTTGAGAGCCGATGAGGGTGATTGAGTGAGTATGAAGAAGCGGGGAAACGGGGGATCTCCGAGAAAAACCCGCCGACCAGCGGTATCGTCCGGCACGATTCCCACATGCGAAAATCCGGGAGTGACCCGGCAGGGGATTGAACCCGGTTCGCCTTGGAGGTAGGCGAACAGACTGGCCGCTCATACACCGCGGCTCCATTACATTTCCCAAGGGTAAATAAGTTAAAATTAGTATATATGTGAATTGCACCAACAGCCCAGCAGTTGATAAAAGGCCAAATGGTAACACGTTAGATCATTGTGTTTCAGCACTTAGTTATTTCTTCAATCGCTCTTATTTTCATTACTGTGATTTAAAGTTAGTTAGTACTTTGTATGTTAAATTTTTTTTTTTTTTTTTTTAGTTATTTTTTACGTAGTTAATTATTAATAATTGTGTGTTTTGTTCCAACTATTCTTTAATCCCACCAGTTCGCCACTGTCAACAGAAGAGCTATGTTAGAAGCTGTTGCGTACTGATTACTGTTCTCGCTGTATTTTACTGTTAAGTTATTGTAAATTAACCATATGTAGGCCTACATCAACTCTCCGCATATAATAAAAACAATCAATCTTAACACCATGCTTCGAGCTCCGTTTTAAATGACAATTTAGAGAACTGCATGCTATTTTTGAGCTGTAAATAAATGTACACGTGGATAACAAAATTTTGCTCGTTCGCGTGTACTAGACTCCACAGTCATTTGTTTACACTCTTAGTTGCTGCACCAGTAAGCAACCAAGTTTCACAATAGTCCAGTCAGCATGGACTATCCTCGTTTACCTACAAGTTTTTCTATAACTCCGTATTCCAAGGGACTCCGACAAACTTTAATATAATAGCAAAGCGGATAAGTTTGAGTCTAACATGCCCTCAAATGAATTCACATTTTTGGGCCGTAAGCATATGGCCATTTTCGAAACCATTTACAATTCCAATCCACGTTTATAAACAGCTGCTAAAAGGAAGCATTACATTGCACACAACCAAAACCTCTTCCTTATGTTATAGCTTGCTAATATTGAACGCGTGGTCAACATTCGCAAGTACAAAAATCTAGGTGTGACGGGTGCATGGTTTATTTTACACATCACCCCGCATTGTACTATAATGTCAAAGGGACCAAAATTAACACAAAACTACACAAATAATCCCATAAATCACACTTAAACACGGGTTGCAGTTACTATGTTAACCTTGATGAGAGTTTCTTCTAATCATCACCTGAGCTCCCGTCAAAGGAAGACTCGCTTGGCGTCTCTTTACGTTTTATGCAGTTTTTTGCACTTTGATAATTACATAGCAATACTTTTGCAAGGGGAGACCCAGGGATAGACAAGCGATGTGCAATTACATCACTCGAGAGCCATGGACCGGCACACTAACAGTAAAAAAAAGGGGGGGGTGGAAGGAGGAAACTGATGATACGCGTGAAACATACACACACACGTACACACACTGGGTATGGGTTTTTTCTGGGTTATATTAAAAAAAAAAAAGTATCAGTGAGGAACTAGGCTGTAATTATATCATATTTATATAGTACGAGTGCTAACATGAAAATCAGCTGCGCCCGTCAGATACCGCGATATTTCAGACAGTAAACGTCGATCGTGTAACTTAATTAACTGAAAATTTTAATCACCATTAAAACTTATCGTGCGGTTAAATTGCAACTCAAATGAATAGCAGTAAAGAAACCCCTATATTGCCGTGCGCTACAGTCCCTCTGTCAGACACAGAAATACGAACTTAATACGTAGCCCGACAACTTTCTAGGTACCTGGAGGGATAAACGTAATTTTAAAAAAAATTCTCTGCATTAGTTATGCACACTGCGTCTCGAAACATAGAGAGCAACGCAAACTATAATCCCCTTAAGGTCCCCAACCAGCACATCACACTACTATCCTGAAATAGAACTTTTGTGGCAGACATTTGCTTCACTAGCAAGGATCATTTCGATGGACACAGGCGTGACACGTTTAAACCGTACAGAGAGTGCGGAGTTACGGTGCGCACGCCAGTTGCGAAATAACCAACTTTCAGAGTCCCCTCTGTCAAAACCACGTGACGACTACGATTAGTTCGTCGTTT
>NQII01001089.1:489478-506170 GCA_002778355.1 Clitarchus hookeri | reverse complement strand
CTCAAATCAGTCCATTTTATGTTTAGCCCGTGGTAAACGCTAGGCATTGCCAACCTCCCAGGAGTAACCGTTACGAAGCCGAGTATAGTGGAGTCCTTAGAACAATGAGTCTTCTTCCGACATGGCAACTTTTACTTACAGACATTCGAGGTAAATTTGCACCTGCATTGATTTCAAATGAAAGCCTGACGATTCTGTGGTAATTATAAAGAACAGAGACTTTTTCCGAAAATCAGGAAAACAATACCTGCNCATTGATTTCAAATGAAAGCCTGACGATTCTGTGGTAATTATAAAGAACAGAGACTTTTTCCGAAAATCAGGAAAACAATACCTGCAAATGTTATATATGGTTATTACTAATCACACATAATACCAAACACGCAAATGAATGACACCATGTTGGCTCTAACTCTTCCCTCCCTCCCTCGCCCAACAGATCGCACGCCACTACGCCAACGTACACCGACAGACTTCTGGTTACATCTTGTTGCAACGAACGTACGGACGGACGCGCGTGCTTGTGTGAGTCNTGTTTGTGTGAGTCTGTGTATGTGTGCGCGCGCGCCATATATAGCAAATAAGAGCCCCACGGGTCGACGGCAAGAGAGGAAAAAAAAATTGCCGTCATCACTCGACACTGACATTCCTTTTAAGTTTTTAAATAGCTGTCACCACGAGCAGAGTTGCATCCCAAAGTAGCTGCCTGCAAGGATGTGCCAAATACCAACCGCGGAGCCAACACGAGTCTTGCAAAGCCACGTTGGGCCTGGGAAAGAGGTTTAAAAACAGCCCTTTTTTTTTTAAACATAAAGCCAAAAATTATTTCATCAACACAGCAAATTTTACGTGTTACTGTGTGACACAAATAACGCTAGTGCCGTCTATCAACGTATTACTGTATAAGACTTCATCTTTTTTTATAAACAGATGCGTTGAAAACGTTACAATATTTCACTATTTAGGTCACTGCTCTTACCTGCATAACAGTCACACTTGCTGGCAAGCGCCAAGTGAAGTTGGTAACGATGGAAAGTAGGTAGTTCCATATCTCAACGTTGGTTAAAAGTGTTAGGCAAACATGTGTAAGTATTGAAATAATTTCTGTTGCGGTTTTAATTTGATGCAAACAAGCGTAAGAATTAGCTAATTTTTAAAATGTTTACTCTACTAATAATTCCAGTTTCACTTCGCCGAAGCGTGAACTAAAGTGATCACGCCCATGATGTTAATTTTACAATAATTGTAGAAGAATACACAATGTACATACAATTCCGACAGAATTAATATTGTGACGTAATTATGAGTTTTTAGCTCAGTAGTTATGCCTGTACTGCTGGGTAAGGTCAACAGCTAGTTGGGTATAAGTGTACTTTCAGTTTTTTTTTTTAAACTCAAAGTGCTTAGTTTACCGAGAACAGCTTATACTCGAGTATAATGCGTTGTTAAAACTGGCTGATGTATTTTTAAATTACAGCAGTATCGCCGTTCAAATGAACACTGGAAATAAATATTTGTGAATGGGTGTGTGGGTGGGAAAGGTAAAAATAAGAGAGGGGGGGGGAGGGAATTCCTGCCTGTTAGTGTGCTCGTGGTAATTGGGAAAAACAGGTCCACGTATTAACGGTTACACATTCACTTGACGGACTATGCCGGACTTTCTAAGGTCCTCAATTTCAAACCAATTTCACGCGTGATTTTAAGCATTAACTTTACTAAGATTTATATTTAAATATTTTTGTTATGGCCGCATCAGCATTTTCTCAGGAGTGCGAAACAGCCAACATTCACGTTTGCATACAACCACCTCGCGAAAAAAGTTAACCAATTTAAAATAAAAGGCCGCAGTTTTGGTGTAATTTTTGTAACAGCACGCCAAAAGGTAGACAAATCGCATGCCGTGTACAAAAAATACTTCCGTATTACATATTGGATGTAACTAAATCGCTGATATAAAACGTGGTGGGTTTTGGTATTTTTTTTATTTCCCTCAGATTGACGTCACGACTTGGACACGCGGAATAAGGAGGAAGCAAACAGCACGTGAAGCTTCTTGCAAAGCACATAACTTGTAATTTTCTGTGCAAACAATAGACAGTAATTTTGCTTCAACCATCGTTAAATGGTTCATGAATACGAAGACGATGTTGGAAATTTGCAGAAAAAAATACTCTTCAATACCTCTGAGTAACCATGACAAGCAAGGCTATATATAGCTTCATAGATGAAAAATCAAGGCAGTCGCATTAAAATGTCGTAACATCGCGAATGAGTCATTTGCTACTTAAGACATTTTATGTACTTTGCTTACACATTTACTGCTGTTTAAAAAAAAAACCAGCGTATATAAACATGCTTAATTTCTTAATCAGAATTGTTGAACTTTCGCAGGATTCTCAATATATTTTACAAACAACGTAAAATGCACGAAAAAAAAAATTTTTTTTTTTATTATTGATAGTAATAGAAACGGCATGAACCATACCTTTAAGAGCTATGCCATTTTATTGTAAGAAAACGAAACTGCAAGAATTTGCGTGATATGCAACACACTGAAATATTATTGTTACGTAACAGAACATTTTGATTTTTAATACCAAACCATTGCAACTGCAAAACCGCCTAGGATTCCAACCCACAACCATCACATTAGATTGCAACGTGCCCTTTATCACATTCTCTGACAAGAGATTAAACCTATTTTTAAGTACACACACCATTGCAAATAAATCCCCCCCCCCCCTAATACTGCAATTGAAGCCCTCATTCCGATAAGATACATCAGTAAAGGAATAATTGTAAGCTGTATTTTATTGGCTACAAGTAGACGTATAATAAGCGGGGAAACTGATAATAAACATAGGTATCAACTGCAACACCAAAATAATTTCCCTGTCGTGGGTAGCTGAACTGTTAGTCCTACAATCCGTCATCTGAAATCTTTGTACATGTTGCGGACTAAAGGAAGTCGTCCTGATTAAACTAATCTGAACCCTGCAGTCTAACAATGGGCTTCTGCACAACCACCCAATACGTTAATTCATGCGTCAGCGAGGGCTGAGCCCACACGACGTGCTACCGTCCGTCGCCTCGCCGGATGAGCAACAAATCAATAACGAGAACACAATGTTTGCAGTGTAACTGCCAACTCTGAAGGCTGAAATATCATAAAGTAGGCTACTTACCAAATAGAGGTAGGGCGTGCAAGGTACGTGGTACCCACGACTCATACTTCTTTTTTAAAAGGAAGCAGTATGTCCGTCCACATATTTTCTGCCACACGCGTTAACTTCCCTACTGCCAGTCGCATTTCATTACAAAGCATTCCACATTTCAATACATAATGTTCGTAAACAACCCCTTGCACAACTATCCATCTAACCTTACTCACCAGTTAAGCACGCACTATTGAAAACATTAGCGCACCGCAAAACCAGTTTTTACATCATTACTAAAGTTTTAAAACCGTTACAAAAAAATCGCGCGAGACCATACACTGCCCGCTATTTCAGCTTTGTTACACGCACTTGCCATTACTGTTTCAATATTATAATCAACACAGCTGCTGACGAACACAACCTGAAAGTATTGACACACACGGTTCGCTGTTCTTCTGCGAAGCAAAACATGGAATAAAAACACAGCGTCCCGTTAGAGTAATGTCACTACGATCCCGTTAGTTTTCGCAGACCAAGTAACTATTTATTTACGGTACGTACTTCTTTCCTGCTTGACAATCATGAACTCTAGTCCCACACAGATACNGACCAAGTAACTATTTATTTACGGTACGTACTTCTTTCCTGCTTGACAATCATGAACTCTAGTCCCACACAGATACAACCGCGACTGACTTTCCGCTCGGTCTGCTACCCGACGGCCATGAAGAGATACTAGCGCTGAGACGTTACGGTGCGNGACCGCGACTGACTTTCCGCTCGGTCTGCTACCCGACGGCCATGAAGAGATACTAGCGCTGAGACGTTACGGTGCGTTGTATAACCAAGGGAAGAGTACTATCCGGTTCCGATGGATTAATGGCAAGTACAAAGTTTAAATATTTATTTTTATTTACCTATTAAAAAATTAACTCAACAATTAACAAGTAATTTTTATTGAATTTTTTATTGCACACTAATATGAAAAAATGTTAGATGTAACAAAGCAATTTTAAACTAGGTTTACCGTTACAAAAAAGTTCGATTTTTTTTTCTAAAGCAAGTCTTTAGCATTTTGACATTCTTTCGTTATTTTGGGACCGACTTTCGCAGAAAGAGGATTCTGGAGCAATATCAGGCTATTCAAACAAAAAAATTAAGATTTTTTTTTTGCCTTCTAATGTATTTAATTCTCTGAAGTTATTTTATTTTAGTATTTTTCATGTGAGAAATATTATGAGTTCTATTATATTTTATACTTTCTGAATGTTACCGATACTTTCTGTATGTAATATATACAATGCTTTATTTTATTATATATTTTTAAGACCAATACACAGGGATCTACATTCCATGGGTATTTATTTTCAGCAGCTCTTTACATGATTGTATAAGAAAATACAGAGAATGGAACATGTCAATTGAAAATGTACCATCTGTTGTATGTAAACGTACGCATTACATTACACATATGACGTGTTTCATATCCCATTTGTCCAAGAGACAATTTAACTGTGTCNATGTAAACGTACGCATTACATTACACATATGACGTGTTTCATATCCCATTTGTCCAAGAGACAATTTAACTGTGTCGAGCCCCAAGGCACTTTTTTTAATACTTGAAATTCATAATCCTATCTTTTAGCAGCACGCTTTCGGAACTCGGCAGCACTTAACTTCTTAGAACAATTCAACTTGCAAATGAAGCCTGTTATTACACACAAGTCACCAAAGCAACATTAACAATGTTGAGTAAACACAAATAAAAATTATTTTTTAAAACTTTTCCTTTTACGTTTTGTGCTACGGCCCTTTCTACTTGGCGCATTGTGCATAGTCCCAGTCCGCCCAAATATAACACGGGTCTAAACAATAAACAATAACAAACAATGCAGTGACGTAAACTACGAGGGGTGATCAGTGACCAATCACCCCTCCACCCTTCCCGCATTTGACAATATTCTTCCCAAACTTAGTGCTGCTTGCTTTGCTTTGCGTAAAATCTGTACACTGTTACCACTTCTGTTCTGAGAAAATTTTATTTTGCTTATTTCCATTCAGTAATGTGTTACGGCGTTATGTTTTGGGCCACTTCATCCAAACTACTGCAAATTTTTCGCGTTCAAAAGAAAGCCGTTAGATATTAGAATGATCGCTGGTGCCAATAAACGTGACACTTAACGGTCCCTNTCGCTGGTGCCAATAAACGTGACACTTAACGGTCCCTATTTAAAAAGTTACGTGCATTAACTTTGATGTCATAGTACATCTATTGCACATACACATTTGTTGTGAGGAACCCATCGTATCACTTTAGAAAAGGTGTTAACTTCTCTGTCATTAAGTTAAATAACAAACTGCCAAATAAAAATACTAGAAACAGTAATAACCTGCATCTCTCTAGTAATGACCTCTCCTTTGTACTCGGCTCGTCCCGCACTAGAATACGGCGATAAGTTTTCACCACACCAACTGCTTTTCGCCTTCAGTTGGCACTATTTGATGTCCGCAAGGACCTAAATGCTGATTTGTGCAATACCACCGGATGCGTAGTCGTTTCGATAGTGCTAATGACGAAAGCAGTCCAATGGATNCAAATGCTGATTTGTGCAATACCACCGGATGCGTAGTCGTTTCGATAGTGCTAATGACGAAAGCAGTCCAATGGATCTCGAAGTTGGTTGCTTAGCAACTGACATAAAATATACCACTTAATTTCTCGACGTAACATATCACCAGAATTTTTATTTTATTTTAATTGCACGCAGTAACGTCTCTAGTTGTTGGTTCACAACTAGCAAGTGCTGTAGCAGGAGAAAATGGTGTAGAGTGCGCGCCCGAGGTGCGCAGTGTCACACTCTGTGTCCCAACATTGAACGATTTGATAATACTTGTAACGCTGTTTATGTAAACAAGTGCTTTGAGATGTTAGTATACTTTATCTAGCCTTTTTTTTTTNATGTAAACGTACGCATTACATTACACATATGACGTGTTTCATATCCCATTTGTCCAAGAGACAATTTAACTGTGTCAAACCCCAAGGCACTTTTTTTAATACTTGAAATTCATAATCCTATCTTTTAGCAGCACGGNAAACCCCAAGGCACTTTTTTTAATACTTGAAATTCATAATCCTATCTTTTAGCAGCACGGTTTCGGAACTCGGCAGCACTTAACTTCTTAGAACAATTCAACTTGCAAATGAAGCCTGTTATTACACACAAGTCACCAAAGCAACATTGACAATGTTGAGTAAACACAAATAAAAATTATTTTTTAAAACTTCTCCTTTTACGTTTTGTGCTACGGCCCTTTCTACTTGCTGCATTGTGCATTGTCCCAGTCCGCCCAAATATAACACGGGTCTAAACAATAAACAATAACAAACAAGGCAGTGACGTAAACTACGAGGGGTGATCAGTGACCAATCACCCCTCCACCCTTCCCGCATTTGACAATATTCTTCCCAAACTTAGTGCTGCTTGCTTTGCTTTGCGTAAAATCTGTACACTGTTACCACTTCTGTTCTGAGAAAATTTTATTTTGCTTATTTCCATTCAGTAATGTGTTACGGCGTTATGTTTTGGGCCACTTCATCCAAACTACTGCAAATTTTTCGCGTTCAAAAGAAAGCCGTTAGATATTAGAATGATTGCTGGTGCCAATAAACGTGACACTTAACGGTCCCTATTTAAAAAGTTACGTGCATTAACATTGATGTCATAGTACATCTATTGCACATACACATTTGTTGTGAGGAACCCAACGTATCACTTTAGAAAAGGTGTTAACTTCTCTGGCATTAAGTTAAATAACAAACTGCCAAATAAAAATACTAGAAACGGTAATAACCTGCATCTCTCTAGTAATGACCTCTCCTTTGTACTCGGCTCGTCCCGCACTAGAATACGGCGATAAGTTTTCACCACACCAACTGCTTTTCGCCTTCAGTTGGCACTATTTGATGTCCGCAAGGACCCAAATGCTGATTTGTGCAATACCACCGGATGCGTAGTCGTTTCGATAGTGCTAATGACGAAAGCAGTCCAATGGATCTCGAAGTTGGTTGCTTAGCAACTGACATAAAATATACCACTTAATTTCTCGACGTAACATATCACCAGAATTTTTATTTTATTTTAATTGCATGCAGTAACGTCTCTAGTTGTTGGTTCACAACTAGCAAGTGCTGTAGCAGGAGAAAATGGTGTAGAGTGCGCGCCCGAGGTGCGCAGTGTCACACTCTGTGTCCCAACATTGAACGATTTGATAATACTTGTAACGCTGTTTATGTAAACAAGTGCTTTGAGATGTTAGTATACTTTATCTAGCTTTTTTTTTTTAAATACAATTAGATTTTAAATTCAAATGTGTAAAAATATTTTTATTCGTATAAAAGGACTTGTTTGTAAAATTAATATATGAACAAACACGTTCATCACTGTTTACCATGTGACTTTGACAGTTGTATTGGTGTGGGGTAGGTCAACGTTGGGTACATGCGCAAAATACTATAATCGATCTACCTCACATTTAGTCTTTGGTTTGTTCACCGTACCTTCACACTTTCCGGTTGGGGGGGGATAGAGGAAATGGGAGGGGGCGGAACTCAGAAAAAAATCGCCTGGACACGAAATGTTTGGTTATTTCGTAAATTAAGCATTTATCACAAACGTTTTATATTTCCGGGACATTAACATGCTTTTTTTTTAAAGTAAAATTTTCACTTTATTTGTTTATAAAGTATATTATTTATTTCATAGGTAATGTGAATTAAAACAGCGAGAAAAGAGGTATGTTGGTAATTGCTAATAAGAAATAATTTTTAGGAACGCAATCTTTGTAAAATCATTTCATTGTTAATGCGTAAAAATACTTATTTTCGAGTGTGTATCCAGCGCACAAATACGGTCCGATGGTTTCTCTTTGGCTTTTCCTTCCAGACTTGTTTATATTTTGTTTTCTTGTGGCGGAAGGATACGTAATGCGTAGCCGAAAAGTAGAGCTTAACCCATTCAGACTCAGTGTACACAAATGTGTGCATTACGCACGTGTAGTCCAATGTGCTGATCTACGAAAAGAACACACACTTCAGACGAGAGCTGTTAAGTACTTTCAAAATATCACGAAAGTTAGAAACATCACTTCAGAGTACTCCAAAACCGCTAAAAAACGGCCTTTCCAAGGCGCTGTAGCTCAAAATGCACGCATCATATACGTACATACAAAACTACTATAGGCGCCTGAACTGAACCTTCCTAAAGACTTCCCACTAATAAAATAATATGGTCACCGCTGAAAGTCCCATAGGTACACGCAGCACGACGAGAACACTGCATGCCAGTTCAGAGCCTTGCGCTTAGCGGCGATGGCGTACTTGATGCGCGTGGCAGTGTCGCCCTTATCGCTCCAGCGCTTCTCGGCCTAAAAGTGGGAAAAAGTTCCAGGTAGACGGGCGCCATAAAGTGGGTCTGAAAGTGTGAAGCAGGGCTCCAGGTAAGTTGGAGGTAACCACTCGCACATCGTGTTGCACAAAGAGGGCGCCGAAAGCCATACACGCCTTGACACGCCACTAATTTTTGTAGCTATAGTCGAGTGCATCCGTGGCTACTTCCAGCCTTTCTGAAGCCTTGATAAAGTCCTACTTTCAGGGTATTCCTCTACCTCAAGCAAAGTTACACCAAAGGAACAACACGTGCGCCCTCCATTTTAATAATATTTTGCGTAAGAATTATTTCTTACTAGGCATTACTCGCTGTTTTAGTTCATATTAATTTTAAACGAAATACCATAATTAATAAATAAAATATAAGTAAAATATCAATTTAATCAAAAATTAAGATTCTTTTGTGATAACAGAAGTACGAAACTCTAGTCATAAATGACATATTTAGTAAACAACCAAACACGTCATACATAGAGCGATTTTTCAANTACCTCAAGCAAAGTTACACCAAAGGAACAACACGTGCGCCCTCCATTTTAATAATATTTTGCGTAAGAATTATTTATTACTAGGCATTACTCGCTGTTTTAGTTCATATTAATTTTAAACGAAATACCATAATTAATAAATAAAATATAAGTAAAATATCAATTTAATCAAAAATTAAGATTCTTTTGTGATAACCGAAGTACGAAACTCTAGTCATAAATGACATATTTAGTAAACAACCAAACACGTCATACATAGAGCGATTTTTCAAAGGTTAGACTATATCACTAAACCTGATACCTACCGTGTATCATAACACGCTTCGTTTATTTTCGTGGATGTAATGTAATTTGATCCAAGGCATTCGGGCGTATAATACGCACTCATCTCTGATGCTACCTACCAGCATTCCTCCAAACACAATCTCTGTCAGTCTCCCNGGGTCATTTATTAATTTTTCCATGAAACCACAAAAAAAATCAATATAAAATATTGCTGAAAGTTGCGCTTAGTTTCTTCATCCTCAAATTATAATATAGTTAAGAGGTTGTGGTTAGACTTCTGGACGTCTTAGCAGGCCGACATGCGACGACTGCTTGTAGGCGTATTAGAAATAAAGCCTTTTGTAAGCATCTTTCACTAAATTTCTGTTATTTCTTGTGTTATTGTTGACATATGATAATTTAAATCTTCTGATGTTCACTACCTATCATGTTAGCATTTCTAATAATAAATTATCTATCGTAACTTAGAAATATTCCAATCATGTATTGCTCTTCCTCAATTGTGGCATGTAAAATTCAGAAAATTAGCTAAAATTATAGTAAAGTTAAAAAAATTAGACATAAATTTTAGTAATAATTAATTTTTGAAAATGTTTGTGGTTCATGTTAATTCTTTNTTAGCATTTCTAATAATAAATTATCTATCGTAACTTAGAAATATTCCAATCATGTATTGCTCTTCCTCAATTGTGGTATGTAAAATTCAGAAAATTAGCTAAAATTATAGGAAAGTTAAAAAAATTAGACATAAATTTTAGTAATAATTAATTTTTGAAAATGTTTGTGGTTCATGTTAATTCTTTAAAAAAACTTAAAACACAATTTATTTCAGAAGTTTTTGATGAAAAAACTTGAAAATTAAACATTTTACTAAAAGTTCTGAAGCAGAAGCAAACCGATCAGCATAACTTACTTTTGTAATAGTTTATATGCAGTGGTAAATATTAAAAGCCAATGGCTTAATGTATAATACAATTTTGTAATGGTAATTTTAATGTGATAAAACCAATTTGTCTTCACTGCCAATCCAATATTTTTTTTTTACAGTGGCTAGTTAGGAAATGTTGCTCGTGAGTCCCGTCACAAAACACACACAGGAACAAAAATCAGTGTTGTGGTAAATAGCCAGCTGCTTCAGACCTGCGTTGCTGTTGCAGGAGCGGAGTGGAAGCTGAAATGAGTTCAGAAATAACTATAAACGTGAAATGCTGGCAGGGACGTTGGGCGAGGACTAACGACTCACGACGAACGTCTGGTCTGTGCGTGATACGCGACTCACGACGTACGTCTGGTCCGCATGCTGCGTGGGACTCATGACGTAAGTCTGGTCTGCACGCCTTCTTGCTACGTTCACCTGGTCTCTACGTGGTGCTGCTACGTACGTCTGGTCTCTACGTGGTGCTGGCGAGAACGTCTGGTCTCTACGCCGTGCTGGCGAGAACGTCTGTTCTCTACGTGGTGCTGCTACGTACGTCTGGTCTCTACGCCGTGCTGGCAGGAACGTCTGGTCTCTACGTGGTGCTGGCGAGAACGCCTGGTCTCTACGTAGTGTTGGCGAGAACGCCTGGTCTCTACGTGATGCTGGCGGGAACGTCTGTTCTCTAAGCCATGCTGGCAGGAACGCCTGGTCTCTACGTGGTGCTGGCGCGAACGTCTGTTCTCTACGTAGTGCTGGCAGGAACGCCTGGTCTCTACGTGGTGCTGGCGAGAACGCCTGGTCTCTACGTGGTGCTGGCAGGAACGTCTGGTCTCTACGTGGTGCTGGCAGGAACGTCTGGTCTCTACGTGGTGCTGGCGAGAACGCCTGGTCTCTACGTAGTGCTGGCGAGAACGCCTGTTCTCTACGTGATGCTGGCGGGAACGTCTGTTCTCTAAGCCATGCTGGCAGGAACGCCTGGTCTCTACGTGGTGCTGCCGCGAACGTCTGTTCTCTACGTGGTGCTGGCACGAACGTCTGTTCTCTACGTGGTGCTGGCGAGAACGCCTGGTCTCTACGTGGTGTTGGCGAGAACGCCTGGTCTCTACGTGGTGTTGGCGAGAACGCCTGGTCTCTACGTAGTGCTGGCGCGAACGCCTGTTCTCTACGTAGTGCTGGCAGGAACGCCTGGTCTCTACGTGATGCTGGCGGGAACGTCTGGTCTCTAAGCCATGCTGGCGCGAACGTCTGTTCTCTACGTGGTGCTGGCGCGAACGTCTGTTCCCTACGTGGTACTGGAAAGAAAGTAATGTCTCCACGCGACGTGGGGCTCACGGCGTGGATCTCGTCGACTCGTTGTCTTCGAAGAGGACGCGCCACGTTGGTCTGGTCGAATCGTGAAGTGGCGTGTGATGGTTGAAACCATTCTGATGGCAGGTCACTGTATCCAATTGTAGACGTAGGGTCGTACTGCCGTTGCTCCATCTCCCTCTCCAGCTCCGCTTCCCAAGTTGGGCTCGACACATGACGAGGTTGGAAAAAACTGTACTCGTCTGGCACGTAATAACTGCCGGGTTCGGGTTCCAGAGACCAGTTGACGCTTCCGTCCATCTCGAGTCCTAGTTAGTGTATTCTCGAGAAAGAAAACTCGCAGTATAGCTGAACTATTGTTGCTAATATCTTGTAACGATGCTGATCAGTTCTTACTTTCCGTCGTCTCTACGGACTTGAGCATTCCAAAACAAAAATTATCATTACTACTGTATGTACAATACTAGAATTTGGCGAGACGAAATTTTTACACTGAGACCGTTTCTCTGGAGACACCCTGTCAACACGGTTTGACAACAATGCGTTTTGTGTGTTTGAGTTTATTTATCGAAACAATCATTTTCTGTGATAAACAGACTTTCCACATATACCTTAATTTTTGCGAAAATTTACATTCACGAGCTCAGAAAACTACTTCATTGTCCTCCTTTGTGACAGTTTGAACTCGCTGGTGAAATAAAAGGAAATTTTATAGATTATATTTCGCCATTCAGCACGTTCATAGATATGAAAAAAGTACCCACAGTTCAAGCGTCTCAGGAGGTGTATGCTGTTCACAGTGAAGTAAGCACTTCTGAAAGCCCTGCTCCATATCTGCTTTTCTCCTAGTGTTCTTATAATTCTATAATTCCGGCATATATAAATATAACTACCGTAAGCGATAACTTTCCCCTCGCCGGCCGTACCACGCAGTTTCACCCGCCAGGACTTCTGCTCAGTTTGGGAANACCGTAAGCGATAACTTTCCCCTCGCCGGCCGTACCACGCAGTTTCACCCGCCAGGACTTCTGCTCAGTTTGGGAAACTCAACGCTGTTAGCTTGGGAAATATAATTTTTGCCGCCAGAGTGCACCGGTGTCACTGTGTGCCGGATTTTTCCNACCGTAAGCGCTAACTTTCCCCTCGCCGGCCGTACCACGCAGTTTCACCCGCCAGGACTTCTGCTCAGTTTGGGAAGCTCAACGCTGTTAGCTTGGGAAATATAATTTTTGCCGCCAGAGTGCACCGGTGTCACTGTGTGCCGGATTTTTCCGNCTCAACGCTGTTAGCTTGGGAAATATAATTTTTGCCGCCAGAGTGCACCGGTGTCACTGTGTGCCGGATTTTTCCGTTGTGAATGTAAGCAAATGGGATATTTGTAATTTTCATAAAATAAATATAATTTGTTGTGTTATATTTCCTGATTTTTATTGTCTTAGAACCTACGTAAAGAATAAACTTTGTTTTTCGTACCAGAGTGTAAATATAACTAAACTGTCCACATGTTGTTTAATATTTTCTCCTAAAACTAGATTTGACAAAACCTTGGCTTACATAATTACTTTATTTCTATATGACATCTGTATAGAAATAAAACAGCAAAATGTTATAAAAAAAANACCTTGGCTTACATAATTACTTTATTTCTATATGACATCTGTATAGAAATAAAACAGCAAAATGTTATAAAAAAAAATCATTTTTTGGTATTTCTTGCGCAGTTTTTCAAGGGACAGGAGAAAAGTACAAAGTTTCTTTTGTTGGTGGTTATATTTGTTTCTAACTTAAATTTAAAGCGACTTTCCATTTAAGTAGGCTTGCTTATGAACACTCAATGCCAAACAGTCGTATATTGACTGTTTGCTCTTGTGAACACAATTCGAGGTTGTAAATAATAGTTGCGAAATAAACTTAATACTTAAAATTTAGGCTGGGGCAAAATAAATTCGAGCCAAACGCAAACTTTTACACATTAATAAATAGAATTTCTCCATTTATCCATTTGGAACACCAGCGCACCTTGCGGCGGAAATTTTTCCTATGACAAACTCTCCCATGAGAAATCTCGTTTTGTTCCTAACCTGAGAATAATAAACTTTAATATTACATTGCCATGGGCCTGATCACTTTGTTCATGCGTCGGTCAACTGAAAACGAAAAATTGTTAGGGACCTAACCGTTTTGTTAGTATGTTAACCAATGCTCTGTTGCGTATAAAAAAAAGCCAGTTGATTTTTTGGGTTTAAAAATTAACATTTCACTCGCAATACATGAAAGCTTAGGGAACTATTTCACGTAATTCGCTTCCACTGGATTATTTTATCCAGCGACTGTTGTTCTACGAATTCTTTTTTAGGTTGCATACCTCCGTCGATAGTAAANACCTTGGCTTACATAATTACTTTATTTCTATATGACATCTGTATAGAAATAAAACAGCAAAATGTTATAAAAAAAATCATTTTTTGGTATTTCTTGCGCAGTTTTTCAAGGGACAGGAGAAAAGTACAAAGTTTCTTTTGTTGGTGGTTATATTTGTTTCTAACTTAAATTTAAAGCGACTTTCCATTTAAGTAGGCTTGCTTATTAACACTCAATGCCAAACAGTCGTATATTTACTGTTTGCTCTTGTGAACACAATTCGAGGTTGTAAATAATAATTGCGAAATAAACTTAATACTTAAAATTTAGGCTGGGGCAAAATAAATTCGAGCCAAACGCAAACTTTTACACATTAATAAATAGAATTTCTCCATTTATCCATTTGGAACACCAGCGCACCTTGCGGCGGAAATTTTTCCTATGACAAACTCTCCCATGAGAAATCTCGTTTTATTCCTAACCTGAGAATAATAAACTTTAATATTACATTGCCATGGGCCTGATCACTTTGTTCATGCGTCGGTCAACTGAAAACGAAAAATTGTTAGGGACCTAACCGTTTTGTTAGTATGTTAACCAATGCTCTGTTGTGTATAAAAAAAAGCCAGTTGATTTTTTGGGTTTAAAAATTAACATTTCACTCGCAATACATGAAAGCTTAGGGAACTATTTCACGTAATTCGCTGCCACTGGATTATTTTATCCAGCGACTGTTGTTCTACGAATTCTTTTTTAGGTTGCATACCTCCGTCGATAGTAAANGCCACTGGATTATTTTATCCAGCGACTGTTGTTCTACGAATTCTTTTTTAGGTTGCATACCTCCGTCGATAGTAAACTGTTTAAAAACTTTTTAGATCAGAGTTTTTTTTGGAAATATTGATTTTTTTAAATTACACAAGTTAATTACGTTGTAGACAACACCAACCCAGAATGACAAAATGAAAAAATTATTTAAAAATAAAAAAATAATTTCTTGAAATGTTTAGAATTTTTTTTTTTTTTTTTTTTTTTCGGAATTTTTGCATTTGTTTTTGATCTTAGGATATTCAAGGTCAATATCATCGAAAGCCGATATGTCAAAATCACGAGAAGTTCGAAGTCAAGGTCATGTAAACCAGTATGGCCATAATTCACCAGGAATGACAGCACATGCAATAATTGACGTTAGGTTCACTCCTGATCTTCTAACCTTATAGGTTATTCACAGTAAAGTGAGCACTTTTGGAAGCACTCTAATTTGGAATTATAGTCAATAAATATATTTTATTTTACCCTTAGACCTTAACTTTCGAGTCCGCTGTAAAATATGCACTTGTACTTACATGGCAATATTTATTTTAAAAAGTGGCGTAAGGATTTAAAAAAATGGCTGATTGGAATAAAGTAATTGGGACCTCAAAAGTGCTCACTTTACCGTGAATAGACTATACCTTGATCCCCGTAACAACTCGGGAAAACCACGTGCGCGACTGCACCCTTTCTGGAAAACGCTCAGCACAAAAGATGACAGCATTGTCGACGTTCGTCCACATTCACCACAGATCTCAATTTTCTCTTGTACAGATAAAGATGCCAAACTTGTGAAGCATCAAATGAACCCTTAGTAGGAAATACGACATAAACTAAAAATCAGACGTACAACAAGGCAGTCTGCCTCGAGCGGGTTTGAGAACGCGACAGTTCAAACCATGGATGCGTGTCGGGGATTGACAAGGAAATGCAGCGGGAGCGAGCACTGTTCTCCTCGACAACGCACCTCGAGCACAGGCATTGGTGATTATACATGTTCGAGATCATTTTGACTAACACAACAGGGAGGGATACATGAACGTGACAAGGGGCCGCGGTGGTGTAGCGGTTAGAACTTTTATTTCTTTTTTGTACCCATCCAAAGGCCATGCACGCATTATTTTCACCCCCGCTCCTACGCCCTTTCTGGGTAATTGCAGGGTTAGCAGTATTTCCTTTAGCTTATCATTGTTATCTATCTTATAACTTTCCTTCCTTGACTCTCTCAGGCCACGTTACTTTTGCTTGTTTTTTTTTTATTACTTTGCATACCATCACCCTTCGATTGATTATTGTGTAGTGGTTAGACTACTCGCCTCCCACCTAGATGTACCGGGTTCGATTCCCGGCGGGGCCGCTCCCGGATTTTTGCATGTGGGAATCGTGCCAGACGATGCCGCTGGTCGGCGGGTTTTCTCGGGGATCTCCCGTTTCCCCAGCCCTTTCATTCCGGCACTGTTCCGTACTCACCTCAATCACACTCAAAGGCTCTCACAAAGACCTCGCTGTTAAGAGACACCCAAATTTTTTTGACTCACTCATTCACCAAAGCGATATCCTGATGCGTGATTTTATTATTTCAAAATATATCATATGGTCACTAAAATGTTTAAAAGGTAATAAACTGACTTTTCTAAAAATGTCTGGCTCAGTGTTACAGCCACGAAATTTGACTGGAGTGGACGTTAGCAGAGGGTTGAAGTCACTGTACGGTGGCAATTCTCCAACCCAGTCTGTTTCCGTTTCCGTTGCGTACGCCTACTCACGAACATGGGATCGGCGAGTGGCATTAGCTGTGGTTATCTGCTCGTCAAGAGACTTGCGCCTTGCCGGGAACGCTATGTCGCGACATGGGATGGTATCATCCACTTTCCTCTGCACGTCGAGTGACACATGCCCCCCCCCCCC
>NQII01001089.1:466055-487072 GCA_002778355.1 Clitarchus hookeri | reverse complement strand
CCTTTTCAAACCGGACTGTTTTCCATGCAATTCAATTCCACCACTTCTGCCTAGTGCCTGAATCTTCAAGGACGATGGTTATCTACAGACATCACCTTAAAATCATATCGCTCGGAGTTGTTCTCCGCTCCAAGGCGTGTCCTGTACTCTGAATTTATTTATCTATTTGGTAGAAATATGCTGAAAAAAAAAGTAAAGTTAAATATTTAATTTTGTAACGAGTTGCTAGTAATTCATTTATATATACCGAAAAAATAACACGAGACTGAAATCGTTATTCTTTACATATTCTGTATATTCCAGGCTCAGTATTTTATCTGGATGTTCTTTGTGGGGGTGAAAGTACAGACGATTATTTGTTAGAGAATTGTATATTTATTGAACTTTATGACCTCGATAATTTATTCTAATGTCACAAAATACATGAAGTTTTCTGTTGCCAGATATTTTTCTACCAAGCTCCAAACGTACATGTGTGAGTGAAAATCAGAAGGAAAACGTTGAATATGTTCATTGGCGAGAGACAGACGTCGTGGCATGGTGTCGGATGTTATCTTCGCACAGGTGCCGACTTAATCTGTCCCCTACACACAGGCAGGCATCAGTACGTGGATCTACGTGGCCTCTTCCACAAGCGTCACTTGTGTTACGGTCCCCGAAGACGTCTGTTTGATGATCGATGTCGTCCTGGTCACAGAAACCTGGGGGATGGCCGGCAGGGTCGGCGATGTGGCCCTTAGCTGCGGACGTGGTAGGGCTCTCGACGCGGTTCTCTGCAAGTCCGCTGGAAACCTAGGCCTTGCTGCTCCTCCCGTGGGCCTAGGCATCGGTCTCGCTCTCATCGCAGGATGTGGCATGACTCCTGCCACTTGTGGCACGGGTATCGAATATCTCCCTACATCGAATATCTCCCTCCGTGGTGTTGGTATCATCATAGAACGCGGTATGGCTCCCACCTTAGCGCTATCCATCATTCTTAACTGTGTGTATGACGTGCTTCGTACCCTGGGGAATGGTGGTACAGGTACTGAAGGACTCACTATGGTCCTCGGCTGGGTAGGTATCATTGTTGTCGCTGGTGGCCTAATGAGACTAGGCATCGTTATCACGTGTGCGCGTGGCATGCCTCGTACCATGGTCATTTGTGGTGCGGGCATTAGAGGTCCCACAATGGTACTTTGTTGAACAGATATCATGGTTCTTGGCGGTTGTCTCAACGTAGGTTGTGGCATGGAAATTGCGGGTCTTGACGTAGGCCTCTGCTGGACGGGTAGCATGATTCTCGATGTTGGTCTCGTAGTAGGCATGGTAGGAAATGGCATGACTCCCATTACAGGGCCAGCCGTTGTTCTCATCTGTGTGCGTGACATGTCTTGCACCATGGTCATTTGTGGTGCGGGTATTGCAGGTCTCACAAAGGTCCTACACTGGACAGGTGCCATTGTTATCGGCGTTGGTCTCATCAGATGATGTGGCATAGAATCAATCATTGACATATGTTGTGTGCATGGTGGTGAGCTTGACTCTGGTCCGAGTCCCGGACAGATGATCAACGTGGTCTTCGTTTCTACCTTTTGGAGGATTTGTGATGCTGCTATGGACATTTTCGGGTTATCACCTTCCATGNCAACGTGGTCTTCGTTTCTACCTTTTGGAGGATTTGTGATGCTGCTATGGACATTTTCGGGTTATCACCTTCCATGTTAGTAGTGGAAATGTGGTACTGGATAAACAATTCAGTCTTCTAAATGAGTATGTTGGTAGGTGCAGCCTACGTGATTATTTTCGGTTTAAAAAGAAGTATCTAGTCCTGAAGATATGAGTTGCATCGGAAATATTGACTGGAATTTGGGCCACTGAAACTGCAATTATTTTGGCATGTTTTCTAGCAACTGATTCAACAGAGAAACGGCTTGCTATAACTAAACTCAAGCAACAATAGCGTCCCGAGGCTTTGTTGTTTGTAAATGTCTGTTTAAATACTGCTGGGAATCCTTATTTTCATTAAAACTAATATTTTACTGAGAAACCTTTTTTTTCAGAGACTGGTGTCCAAAACAAAAAGCGGGGAAGAAATGACTCCTTGCACATATGAGATTATAGCCGTGCACATGGTGTAAGTGGAGGCACCACCACCAACCACATACAAAATTAAACTTAATAACACCAATATAACGATAAAATTAACAGAAAACACATGCACGACCTATGTTCTAATGCGATTATTAGGGAAAGTAAGTATACTTTTGAATTTGGAGTGGAAATGTTAAGTTTGTTAAATCATCACAGAAATACTTAAGGTTGATTACTTACGTACCTTGATCCGGCCTGTCCAATATACTATAAGGAAAATGAGTATACGGCGCCATCTGGCAGCAATAAGCATTGATGTGTACATCTCTGCTCTAGTTGAAGCTTAAGATCAGCCCGACTTTCGTTGTTCTTAAGATTATATTATTTTATTTAGAATGCCGGTAATACATCATAAAAATATAAACTTTTTTTTGAGTTTCATATTTTAAAATAACGTCGTTGATTATCCCCAGTATCAGTTAATGTCAATTACAGCTAAACAATAACAGTGCCAATCACGATTTCGTTTCAGTTGCCAGCCAAACTCAGCTTTTATTTTTCTGGGCGCTGCCATCTACTCGATAAACAAACACAAAAGCGGCCCTCATTTTGATCGTTTTTGGATAGACCTGGTCTACGTAATGTGCAAGACCTGCGGTAACTTCAAAACACGTCGCTGTCATAAAACTACTTCGTGGAAATAACTAGATTAAAAAGAGGCGCGGAGAGACACTTTGAGTTAAATTTTGCGACGAGGAAGCGTACGTGGCTTTAACAATGGATTATTAATCGAATATATAAAATTCTCCCGTCACAGTGTTAGTCACTGAACTCCTCCGAAACGGCTGGACCGATTTTTATGAAATTTTTTATGTATACTCGGTAGGTCTGAGAATAGATTTATATCTATTTTTTACACCCCTAAGTAATAAGGGTGGCCACCCCCAAACAATTTTTTTTTATTGTTTGAACAAAATTTTTATTTTTTATTTTTTTATGATGTGGCATCAAAAAATACACACCCTCCTAAATTTACACCCTTCTACCACTAACCCTTATTTTTTATAGCGATATTAGTAATTTAATAAATTTTACCCTAGGTCGATAACTGATCAATTATCATCGATCATTTATCGATCTAGGTTACAATTTATTCCCACCAGGTGTCTCCCAGTGACACAGCAAAACAACGTTTGCCGGGTCAGCTAGTTATAACGATAAAATTAACGGGAAAGAACGCTTTGTGTTACCACCCTATGAACCAAACACAATTTATTTTCAAGGAATTTACACGCAATTTTTACGGCTCCTGTTTACCTGGAGCTTGAAATGCGTTGCAGGGTTATTGAAATACTCGGTTTTTCTAAGAAACTGTTAAACGTGCATCCAGTATGCTGATACACAAAAAGAGCACACACTTCATACGAGGGCTATTGAATGCACACAAGACGCCATGCACATTTAAAAAAAAAAAAACAGTTTCAGCGAACTAAAAAAAAATGGCTAAAAACGATTTTTTTTTCAAAGTGCTGTATTTCAAAATATACGCTTCAGATCTATACAAAACTACTTAAGGGCCCTGCATAGAACCTTCCTACAGACTATCCATTGATAAATTAACAAGGTCACCTCTGAAAGTCTCATAGGTATACGCAATGCGACGAGAGCACTGCAGTCGAGAGCCTCGCGCTTAGCGGCGATGTGGCACTTGATGCGCGTGGCAGTGTCACCCTTATCGCTTCCGCGCTTCTCGGCCTCAAACACGTAAAAAAGCGCTAGGTAGACGGGAGCCTTAAGGCCCCCGTCTACCTGGAACTTTTTCCCACGTTTAGGCCGAGAAGCGCGGAAACGATAAGGGCGACGCTGACACGCGCATCAAGTACGCCATCGCCGCTAAGCGTAAGGCTCTGAACTGGCGTGCAGTGTTCTCGTCGTGCTGCGTGTACCTATGGGACTTTCAGCGGTGACCATATTATTTTATTAGTGGGAAGTCTTTAGGAAGGTTCAGTGCAGGCCCCTATAGTAGTTTTGTATGTATCTGATGCGTGCATTTTGAGCTACAGCGCCTTGGAAAGGCCGTTTTTAGCGGTTTTGGAGTACTCTGAATTGATGTTTCTAACGTACGTGATATTTTGAAAGTACTTAACAGCTCTCGTCTGAAGTGTGTGTTCTTTTCGTAGATCAGCACGTTGGACGCACGCTTAATAGTTTCGTTGAAAAACGTGTATTTCGAACACTGCAACGCAGTTCAAGCGCCAGGTAGACGGGCGCCTTAAGAGTGCGATGTAGAGTGGCTTCCAGTAAAGCAATGTGTACGATTGTACAAAATGAACAACTATTAAAAAGTAGTATACACACTATCAAAATTGTTAGAAATCTGCTGTATACATCGCAAATGAAATACTAATGCTTGCATTTTTCTATACTTCACTTAGTAAAGCACATTTGCAAAAAACCAATTTCGTCAAGTAGGGCAATCATAATACTAACTATGGTTGTATGCAAGAAATTGTGGTAATTTTGTTAATAAATATTTTTAGTGAATAATTTTATGNCATAATACTAACTATGGTTGTATGCAAGAAATTGTGGTAATTTTGTTAATAAATATTTTTAGTGAATAATTTTATGCACATTAATTTCAGTTGACATTCATGACAAAAACGGACGTGTATAAAACCAGCTATCAAAAATATTTGTAAGCATTATTACTAATGTTTTATTACATATAACCAGAATAATTATTTTGATGGTCTTGATTGGTGAAGGTTTTCTTGCAAAACGTTTTTTTTTTTCAGGGTTTCCTAAATGGAAATACGTTTAAATTTTGATTTTTGCCAACATAAGTGAGTAAATTCTTAAATATTTAAATGTTAAGTAATTTATGCGTTCTTCTTTCACATGCAACACATATCGTACTTGACTGACAATTTCGGTAGTGTGTGTATTAATATTTGTGTTCTGCACGTTGTAAAATTGGGTAGCGTGTTCCATTGGAAGCCACTCACTTAACCTTAACAACATGTAACGTCTGCAGGTGTGCTCCACTCACTGCCGTCAAGATGATAAAAAAAAGTATACACTGTTCACGTTAAACTGAGCATTTTTGAAATTCCTCCTTAAGATCTACTTGTATGCACATTGTGTATTCTTCCACCATACGTAAAATTGGCATTACTGTGGGCCTGCTAACGTTATTCATGCTTCGAAAAGTGAAACTGTGGAATTATTAGGAAAGTAAATCTTTTACAAATTTTATTATTCTTACACCTACGTGCATTAAAAATAAGCAGAAAGTAAAATATATCAATTAAATATTCTTAAAAGTTTGGTTAAACACGTTTAATTCAACGCTAAGACGTGGAACTACTTTCCCTCCGTCGTTGTCAACGTTACTAGGCATATGTCACTCAGTGTGTCCGTTAAAATGTATGCAGGTAGGGGCAGTGACATTTTTCAAAAGTTTATTTCAAAAGTGCTTACTTTACTGTGACCAACCTTTATCGTAAAATATGAGACATTTGTAGTCAGCGTTTACAAGTAACCCTGAGGCAATGTATTTCTTAAACAAATTTTTTACACGAATTCCTTGAAAACGCCGGAGTTTAGGATAACGTTGTAAGNAAAGTGAAACTGTGGAATTATTAGGAAAGTAAATCTTTTACAAATTTTATTATTCTTACACCTACGTGCATTAAAAAAAAGCAGAAAGTAAAATATATCAATTAAATATTCTTAAAAGTTTGGTTAAACACGTTTAATTCAACGCTAAGACGTGGAACTACTTTCCCTCCGTCGTTGTCAACGTTACTAGGCATATGTCACTCAGTGTGTCCGTTGAGATTTACGCAGGTAGGGGCAGTGACACTTTTCAAAAGTTGATTTCAAATGTGCACACTTTACTGTGAACAACCTTTATCTTAAAATACGAGGCATTTTTAGTCAGCGCTTACAAGTAACCCTGAGGCAATGTATTTCTTAAACAAATTTTTTACTCGAATTCCTTGAAATCGCCGGAGTTGAGGATAACGTTGTAAAGCGGCCTTTTCCGTAAAATTAGACCTAATGATTCGTAATCTGCCATTTAAAATATATTGTAATTCTAAGTCAAAAAATTTAAATACNGAGTTGAGGATAACGTTGTAAAGCGGCCTTTTCCGTAAAATTAGACCTAATGATTCGTAATCTGCCATTTAAAATATGTTGTAATGCTAGGTCAAAAAATTTAATATAAACTAAGGTTGACAATCACGCAGTCATTTCGGTGAAATAATCCGATGACAGCTACAGATTTTGCAGTGGCTGCTCATGTTTTCATAACAACATGTTATATAAAGTCCATTCACGGTTACTTCCAATTTTCATAACAACATNAAACTAAGGTTGACAATCACGCAGTCATTTCGGTGAAATAATCCGATGACAGCTACAGATTTTGCAGTGGCTGCTCATGTTTTCATAACAACATGTTATAGTCCATTCACGGTTACTTCCAAATTTTATGTAACCCTGCTGAAATTCTACTTTCAGGATATTTATCCGCCTCATGCAAACACAGCTTAATCGAGTCTAAAAAATACCAAAATGGACAACGCACCGCATTCGTGAGGTCAGTGTAATAATATTTTGCACAAGAACTATTTTTTTACTAGNATTTATCCGCCTCATGCAAACACAGCTTAATCGAGTCTAAAAAATACCAAAATGGACAACGCACCGCATTCGTGAGGGCAGTGTAATAATATTTTGCACAAGAACTATTTTTTTACTAGGCATTACCAACACACTTATTTTCTCACAGTTTTTATTCAAACTAATTATAAATGAAATATTATCATTTATAGATAAAATATGAATAAAATCTTTATTTAACCGAAAATAAGGCACTTTTATATTATTTTGTGTTAACACAAGTATATAACGCTTGTGATACATAACATAAATAGGAAATAACCAAACGCGTCATACATGGGGTGATTTTTGAAAGGTTTGATTTAAAATGTGAAGAAACCGCAAATGGACTATACCTAGATACCCAGCATTACATCTTGAAGCACTCCGTCGTAGTATCTGCAATACACTCGCGCTTTAGCTCCAACTTCAAAAACGTATACATCCGCCAGGGATTACGTCACCTATTTTTTGCCTTATTATTCCGCCACGAGCCTAGTGGCCGTGGGGGTGTGGTGGTCAGACTACTAGCATCCCACCGAAGGCGAAACGGTTCGATTCCCGGCGGTACTAACCCGAATTTTCGCATGTGGCAAACGTGGCGCACGTTGCCTTGGCCGGTGGGTTTTCTCGGGGTGCTCCCGTTTCCTCCCGTCCTTGCATTCTGCCGCTGCTCGGTATTCACGTCGTCCCCCTCTTGCAGACGTTCAAGACCTCACTGTTGAGCGCCGACCAAAATCCTCACAACTCAACTTTCGTTACGAACCTCGGAATTTTATGACAGTCTATTAGTGGTTTATTCAAACTTTTTTAATCAAACCTTTGAAAAATCACCCCGTGTATGCCTTGTTTGATTGTTTCCTAAATATGCGAGAGTTTTATACTCTTAAACATATAATCATATTATTTTTGGTTGAGTTGNTTATATTATTTTTGGTTGAGTTTAAACTTAACTTGTAGTTTATTTATAAATGATATTTAATTTTTAATTAAAATGAATAAAAACCTGGGAAAAAATAGGTGTGTTGGCAATGCCTAGTGAGAAATACTTCTTATGCAAAATATTATTGAAATGAGTGCGCACGAATGCGGTGCGTTGTCCCTTTGCTGTAATTTTCAAGACTTAGTGTTTGGAGTGTATATAGTGTGCATAGTGTATTGTGGACATTAACTAGGGCTATTTTTTTTAATGGATTGTTGGCAACCCTGCATACAGCAGGGAATTTTGGCTGCCTAGGTTGGCCAGCTTGTTTCTCAACCAGGAAACAACAGTCAATATGGCGTCGTAGCCTTGTTAGGTAAGCAAATCGCTCGTGTCGCGTGTTTTTCGCTTTAATCGTTGCTAAAAAAAATGCAATCTTGTGCTATTTTCGTAGTTTTTTTTTCACAATTTGCGTTGTTGACGCAACATTTTTGGTCCTTCCGCGCCTGGTTTCGTGCCGGCATTATTGTTAGTAATTGAATTTTGGCTCGTTCGCGCGCCGCGCGGTAATCGTCCCTATCACAAGTGCGTGGACTCGTGAACTGTGTGAGTAACATGTTGTAAACTAGAATTAGTGTGTTCAAGAGTCAAGACCTAACCTACATCGGCGATCAATGGAGTGTGAAACAATGAATCTTTGCTTGTCTTTGTTGACCATGGTTTAGCAGTTTGATGCACGTGGCTTGGCTTTTATTTGTTTACAATCCTGTGCAACGCTTTGTATCATAATTGGGGTGCACGTGGTTAGCATTTTAGTCACGTGATTTTTTGTTTGGAATTGTCTGGTATGGTGTGCTGTGTACAGGTTAGTATTTTTTCACATGTTTATCTTTGTGTTTTTCTCGTGGATCGCCGATTGCCTTTGTTTTAGTGAGATGGGAAGGTAGTGTTTCTGTTCTCGCTAGTAGATGTTTTCGCTCGCCCTTTGTCGTTTTCTTTTCTTTTTCATTGTATTCAGTCATTGTTTTCTCGAAATGGCACAATTACAATCGACGAATTTGCGTCTTCACCTGGCCGAAGGTAGTTTTAAGCGCGCCTACGATCTTGCCCAAGTAGTCGCAAACGACCCGTCGAAACGTAATTTGTTTGTTGCAACCAGCCGTGACCTACCAAAGGTTCGCGAAAATTTTGATGCTGACTACGTTACGGTATAATTAACTGCTGTTGAGACCGCAAATGAGTCGGTAGAGGTCGACCTGGATGCACATGCTGCGCGCTTGGCAGATTTTGAGGAGAAGCACTTCCTAGTAATGGCTACTGTAGATGCCATAACTGATGTGTCAAAGGGAAATGTACAGACTTGTGCTCCCCCAAAAATTATGAGTTCGCGGGTAGCCTTACCTAAAATGACTCTACGTACCTTTGAGAGTGACCGCAGGCAACGGCCCAATTTCTGCAACCTGTTTGCCACACTTGTTAACAATGATGATGACTTGTTCCCAGTAGAAAAATTGTCTTACTTAAAGACTGCACTGCATGGCGAACCCCATGGTATGATTCAGTCGCTGCCTTTGTCGGATGCCAATTTCGAGGTTGCATGGAAATTACCGGTTGATATTTATGAAAAAAAACTGCTTATTGTCAGTGTGCATGTTGACGCCTTGTTTCAGGCGCCTTCAGCTTCAGTTGACTCGCCCACCTTGTTACATCATCTATAGTGCATTCTGAATGAAAATTTGTCTGCCGTTAAGACTCTTGATGTGCTGGTTGATCAGTGGGATTTAATATTATTGCCTATTGTGAGCAAACAGTTAGATACCACTCTTCAAACACTGGTCTGCTAAAGGTGGGCGGGAGACTCCACAACTCCGATCTACCATTTCAGCAAAAGCACCCTGCATTGCTGCCCAAATCGCACCCATTGACCAATTTGATCATTTGCCATTATCACGAGACTAATAATCACCCTGGCCTTCGTACTCTGCAGGGTATACCCCGGGAACGATTTTGGATCCTGTCAGACAGACATGCTATTAGCCAGATTTTACATCATTGCTTGCAGTGTTGGAAGGTGAGACCATCCTCGTGTACGAAAGTTATAGGTACTCTGCCAGCCATGAGAGTGCAGCAGGTGAACCCCTTCTCAAGGACAGGGGTTGATTATGCAGGGCCCTTTTCTATGAAACCCAGTAGAACCTGTAAGGCTCTTGTGCTAAAAAAGGCTTACCTATGTATTTTTGTTTGTTGTGCCACCAAGGCAGTGCGTGTGGAGCTAGCATCTGATTTATCNTAAAAAAGGCTTACCTATGTATTTTTGTTTGTTGTGCCACCAAGGCAGTGCGTGTGGAGCTAGCATCTGATTTATCAACTGATGCTTTCCTGGCAGCATACAAACGTTTCATCATACACAGACACAGGTTGCCTGATGTGTATAGTGACTGTGGGACAAACTTTGGTGGGGCCCACAACCACCTGGTTGACCTACGTCACATTCTCACCAGAAATCAGTCGTTAATTGATCAGCTCATTTTGGCATCAACTGGCATTTTAATCCCCCCCGCTGCACCGCACTTTGGAGGACTTTGGGGAAACTGGTGTGAAGTAATTTAAAGGGCATCTGAGTAGAGTCATTGGTGAGAAAATCCTTACATTTGAGGAACTGTACACAATGGTAGTCCAGGTAGAAGCTGTTTTTAACTCGAGGCCTCTGTGACCTCTCAGTTCCAATGCTAACGATTTCTGTGCTCTAACTCCAGGCCATTTCCTAACGCTTGAACCTCTCGTCACCCTGCTAGAGCCAGACCTTGATGAACTCAAAGTGAACCGGCTCCAGTGCTGGCAACTTGTAGAGCACTTGCATCAGAATTTTTGGCACCAGCGGCATCGCGNTAGACTTAGTGTTTGGAGTGTATATAGTGTGCATAGTGTATTGTGGACATTAACTAGGGCTATTTTTTTTAATGGATTGTTGGCAACCCTGCATACAGCAGGGAATTTTGGCTGCCTAGGTTGGCCAGCTTGTTTCTCAACCAGGAAACAACAGTCAATATGGCGTCGTAGCCTTGTTAGGTAAGCAAATCGCTCGTGTCGCGTGTTTTTCGCTTTAATCGNAAACAACAGTCAATATGGCGTCGTAGCCTTGTTAGGTAAGCAAATCGCTCGTGTCGCGTGTTTTTCGCTTTAATCGGTGCTAAAAAAAATGCAATCTTGTGCTATTTTCGTCGTTTTTTTCACAATTTGCGTTGTTGACGCAACATTTTTGGTCCTTCCTTGTCTTTGTTGACCATGGTTTAGCAGTTTGATGCACGTGGCTTGGCTTTTCTTTGTTTACAATCCTGTGCAACGCTTTGTATCATCATTGGGGTGCACGTGGTTAGCATTTTAGTCACGTGATTTTTTGTTTGGAATTGGCTGGTATGGTGTGCTGTGTACAGGTTAGTATTTTTTCACATGTTTATCTTTGTGTTTTTCTCGTGGATCACCGATTGCCTTTGTTTTAGTGAAATGGGAAGGTAGTGTTTCTGTTCTCGCTAGTGGATGTTTTTGCTCGCCCTTTGTCGTTTTCTTTTCTTTTTCATTGTATTCAGTCATTGTTTTCTCGAAATGGCACAATTACAATCGGCGAATTTGCGTCTTCGCCTGGCCGAAGGTAGTTTTAAGCGCGCCTACGATCTTGCCCAAGTAGTCGCCAACGACCCGTCGAAACGTAATTTGTTTGTTGCAACCAGCAGTGACCTACCAAAGGTTCGCGAAAATTTTGATGCTGACTACGTTACGGTATAATTAACTGCTGTTGAGACCGCAAATGAGTCGGTAGAGGTCGACCTGGATGCACATGCTGCGCGCTTGGCAGATTTTGAGGAGAAGCACTTCCTAGTAATGGCTACTGTAGATGCCATAACTGATGTGTCAAAGGGAAATGTACAGACTTGTGCTCCCCCAAAAATTATGAGTTCGCGGGTAGCCTTACCTAAAATGACTCTACGTACCTTTGAGAGTGACCGCAGGCAACGGCCCAATTTCTGCAACCTGTTTGCCACACTTGTTAAAAATGATGATGACTTGTTCCCAGTAGAAAAATTGTCTTACTTAAAGACTGCACTGCATGGCGAACCCCATGGTATGATTCAGTCGCTGCCTTTGTCGGATGCCAATTTCGAGGTTGCATGGAAATTACCGGTTGATCTTTATGAAAAAAAACTTCTTATTGTCAGTGTGCATGTTGACGCCTTGTTTCAGGCGCCTTCAGCTTCAGTTGACTCGCCCACCTTGTTACATCATCTATAGTGCATTCTGAATGAAAATTTGTCTGCTCTTAAGACCCTCGATGTGCCGGTTGATCAGTGGGATTTAATATTATTGCATATTGTGTGCAAACTGTTAGACACCACTCTTCAAACACTGGTCTGCTAAAGGTGGGTGGGAGACTCCACAACTCCGATCTACCATTTCAGCAAAAGCACCCTGCATTGCTGCCCAAATCGCACCCATTGACAAATTTGATCATTTGCCATTATCACAAGACTAATCACCACCCTAGCCTTCGTACTCTGCAAGGTATACTCAGGGAACTATTTTGGATCCTGTCAGACAGATATGCTATTAGCCAGTTTTTACATCATTGCTTGCAGTGTTGGAAGGTGAGACCATCCTCGTGTACGAAAGTTATGGGTACTCTGCCAGCCATGAGAGTGCAGCAGGTGAAACCCTTCTCAAGGACAGGGGTTGATTCTGCAGGGCCCTTTTCTATGAAACCCAGTATAACCTGTAAGGCTCTTGTGCTAAAAAAAGGCTTACCTATGTATTTTTGTTTGTTGTGCCACCAAGGCAGTGCGTGTGGAGCTAGCATCTGATTTATCCACTGATGCTTTCCTGGCAGCATACAAACGTTTCATCATACACAGAGACAGGTTGTCTGATGTGTATAGTGACTGTGGGACTTGGTGGGGCCCACAACCGCCTGGTTGACCTACATCAACTCCTTATGTCACATTCTCACCAGAAATCAGTCGTTAATTGATCAGCTCATTTTGGCATCAACAGGCATTTTAATCCCCCTGCTGCACCACACTTTGGAGGACTTTGGGAAGCTGGTGTGAATGGTCATCTGAGTAGAGTCATTGGTGAGAAAATCCTTACAATTGAGGAGCTGTACACAATGGTAGTCCAGGTAGAAGCTGTTTTAACTCGAGGCCTCTGTGACCTCTCATTTCCGATGCTAATGATTTCTGTGCTCTAACATCAGGTCATTTCCTAACGCTTGAACCTATCGTCACCCTGCCAGAACCAGACCTTGGTGAAGNTGATGAACTCAAAGTGAACCGGCTCCAGTGCTGGCAACTTGTAGAGCACTTGCATCAGAATTTTTGGCACCAGCGGCATCGCGATTAACTCCACACACTCCAGCAGCGATCCAAGTGGCAGTACCAAGGACCCCAGCTTAGCCCCAAACAGCTTATTTTGATTACGGAGGACAGCATCCCCTCTCTGCAGTGGCGCCTCGGATGGGTAGCCGAGCTCCACCCAGAAGTGATGGTGTTGCACGAGTAGCTACCATGCGAACTTCCCATGGACTCATATAAAGTGTCCAGCTGTGAAAGCTGTGCTCCCTACCTACTGACAATTGAAATCTTAATTTCAAGGTGGGCGAGATGTTTGGAGTGTATACAGAGTACATAGTGTATTAGGGACATGAATTAGGCCTATTTTTAATGGTTTAATGGCTGTATGCAGGGTTGCCAACAACCCTGCATACAGCAGGGAACTTCTGGCTGCCTAGGTTGGACAGCCTGTTTCTCAACCTGGAAACAACAGTCAATATGGCGCCGTAGCCTTGTTAGGTAAGCAGATCGCTCGTATCGCGTGTTTTTCGCTTTTATCGTTGCTAAAAAGTGCAATCTTGTTTTATTTTCCTTTTTTTTTTTTCCCCGCAATTTGCATTGTTGACGCAACACTTAGATAAGCTTTGTTTGCATGGGGCGGAGGAATAGCCTGAAAGTAGAACTTCAGCAGGACTTCAGAAAGCAACAATCAAGATATCAGTATATTCGTATTGCTAACAATTTCAAAATTTTACTTGATCGGTGCATGAATAAAGTGACAAGATCAATTGCAGTGTTAATTTTTCATATATATTATTTTCATCTTGAGGATAGGGTAACATAGAAACAAATTTTAATCAAAATCAAAAATGGTGCAGCTTCATTCCCTTGATTGTGAGTGAAATGATTTGGGTGGCTCTTGACATCGAGATCTTGAGAGCCGATGAGGATGAAGTGAGGTGATTATAGAGCAGTGCCAGAATGAAAGGGTGGGGGAAATGGGAGATCCCCGAGAAAACCCGCCGACCAGTGGTATCGTCAAGCATGAATCCCACTTACGAAAATCCGGAGTGAATCTGCCGAGGATTGGACCCAGTTTCCCTTGGCGGGAGGCGAGTCAGCCCCTTGATGATTTCACATGGAATGACCCTATAGTGGAAAGATGCGTGATTGAATAAATGTCAGTTCAGTTACATCGTGAGTTGGAACAGAAGGCACAGGCAATCTTGGGTTAGGTTGCGACTTGGGCCCGGTCTGCGAAGCTAAACTTCTCAGCCTGTAAGTCTAAGTGTATGATGCTTAAGTGACGCTTTGGAGGTGTTTACGGACATTATCCCAAGGTGGAACTGAAAGATGCTCGCTTGGAGTTTGTCAAAACTTACAAGTATCTTGGGGTTCTCATTGACGAAAGGCTGACTTTCACTCCACATGTGGCATATGTGAGTCGAAAAACTGTGGTACTCTTTCAGAGGTTGCGAGTGATGTCAGCGGGTAACCAGTGGCTAAACTTCAAAACCTTACTCAGTTTGTACAAAGGGGTCTTCGAACCCATCTTGACGTACGACTCCATTATGTGGTATAAGCAGGAGGGTCACTCTCGCATAAGGCGAAAGCTGTTGAGTGTGCGGCGCTGCTTGCGCAGTGTTGCACAGTGTGCGGCGCTGCTTGCGCAGTGTTGCACAGTGTGCGGCGCTGCTTGCGCAGTGTTGCACAGTGTGCGGCGCTGCTTGCGCAGTGTTGCACAGTGTGCGGCGCTGCTTGCGCAGTGTTGCACAGTGTGCGGCGCTGCTTGCGCAGTGTTGCACAGTGTGCGGCGCTGCTTGCGCAGTGTTGCACAGTGTGCGGCGCTGCTTGCGCAGTGTTGCACAGTGTGCGGCGCTGCTTGCGCAGTGTTGCACAGTGTGCGGCGCTGCTTGCGGTTACAAAGACATACCATACTGTGTCTACGGATGCCCTAACAGTATTGGCTGGAGTCGCTCCGTTGGATCTCCGTGTGGCAGAGCTGGGTTCGCTCGCAATGGAAAAGGTCACAGGACAACTGGACCCGGAGGAGAGTCGGGGCGTTGCCTGGGAGGATATCGCAGACGACTGGCAGAGCCATCGATCGTCCTCTGAAAAGGGGCGAATGACCTTTGCAGTCTTTCCCTGTGTCCGGGAAAGAATACAGCTCAACATCTATCCGGCTCACTCTCTGATGCAATTCCTTGCAGGACATGACAACTTCAAAGCGAAACTCCATGAGCTGGGGCTCATTGGTAACCCACTCTGCGATGATTGCCTCGTACCGCACACCGTGGAGCATGTGTTGACTGTGTCCGTTTCTAAGACCTACGAGGGCAACCTAAATGGGAAGCTCTCACTGTTAGGACTCGATTTTGGCCTGGCAGCTATTAAAGCTGCCGATAGCACTGCGAGAGCATAGTTGTTGGAATTCGCCAGCAAAGACTCGCGCCAGCTGAACGCTGTGGATCGCGTACAAGCTGAGCGTTTGTCCAACATCCCCTTGCAAGCTGACTAGATCAGCTCGTGGGCGGGCTGTACGAAACCAAGGTTGTGTTTCAATCTGAGTCAGCTCTGATGGGATAACAGAAATGGTAACCTGAGCATGTTAATACTCGGATGTTCCTAGCCTGAAGGAATGAGGACTTCGTCCACTAGAGCGGGCAATCGTTCGAGGTCAATGGAAGAGAGTGGCCGGGGGTAGGAACCCTCTAAGTCATGCCTTGGAGTAGACCATCCTGTTAGGTAGCCCTTCACGGAATACGGCCGGGTTCATGCTATGAACCGGTTGACAACCGGTTGTCAAGGGTGACAACCTTGGTTCTCACCCTTGACAAGAGATTGGTCCTTCCCGTGCGGGTAACCGTATTTCCGCTCAGAGCGGAAATACGCTCAGGCCTGAGAAGCTTGATTGTAGTTGGGAAATCAGGTGGAGGGACATGTTTTCCTAGAGGCCCTTGGTGGTGGTATCGGAACTATGAAATGTCCAAGTAATGGCTGTTAGGCTCTGAAATTTGTTTCCTGTTATACTCTAGGGATCAGATGCAGGAGGGATGGCGGTACGGAGTGCCGGACATGTTCCGGAAAACATATAAGGCATCCCTTTCTTGATATGATAGGCTTCCGGCTTTATGGAGGCTCCCTAGGTGTCACATAATTCTGTCTCATTGTTGTACCTATTCTAATTTAAAAAAACTATGAGATATTTTACTATGAATATGTTTACAGGACAGAAATTAAAGTCGATATTTTGTCGCCAATTCACAAATTTGGTTATTGAAAAATAGATGTGGTGGTTGAAAAGTTTCAAAATCATCAAAAATCGCTGTGAGTAGCCCTCTGTTAACGATGTTGATTCATCTGTAAACCCGTTTTTTTAACTGTAGCGACAATACTGTATCTTTTCGGGACAGATAGCTTCATTAAAACCCTGCAGCCACCCCTTAAAATCCCGAGGAAACAGAACACACACGAAGTTTATTTTATGCTATCTTCAATCGCCGTCGCAATGCTTCCTTATGGCCGGACGTAAACTTGAGGAATTTCAAAATTTACATTTTTTTTTTTACATGGCCAGTCATAGGCTGAACTACGCAAGTGTGGCTTTTAACCCTTACAACTGTCCTTTCTGATAAACGCAGTGGTATAAGTTATCCTTTCCTTTGACTGATTTTCCTTGTATTTTCATTGTGGCCTATGGCTTCTTGTTGTCGGGCCACATTATTTTTACATTTTTTTATATTTATTACATACATCTCACCATGTAAGTGGCTTGTCATTTTTATGTATTTTTACACTTTCGTAGTTGCCCTTGGTGTTCGGAGTATGGAAGTGGCGCGGTTGACCTGCCATCCACCACCATTCCCCACACATCAAGGGGATTCTAATTCTATACAGAATGTCATTCTATACACGAATCTGTCATCAAAACTAAGTAGAAAATAATCTTTGATAAACAAGCGTAAGGCCCTTAGTTAACGAGGAAAACGACATTAAAATAGATAAGATGACTTTATTTCACGTTAAGTACAGCACACAGCATCAGCACACAAAACGTCGAAACGTCATAACAAGTGTTCGAAGTTTGCTCTGCCCTTAGCAATGCTTGGACGTTTCTACTTAATTTTGATCACAGATTCGTGAGGTGCAGTACGTATCCGCGAATTACCTCACATTCTGCATAATATGCCTTCTATAGTGGCACTAACTAGGCCTACTACTAATATATTAATGCACTACATTACAACTCCTTTCGTAAGTGTTGGCTAAGTAAGCGGAGAAGGGGGCCTGTACTGCATTATTCGATCCCCCTCCCTCCCCCCGGTCTATCCGTTCGGAGTCATGTCCTGTCTCAATACCGTTTTCGCACCGAGTCTTCTTCAATCCAGGGTCATTTCCCTTCTTCAATTGCTACTTCCGCATTAGTCTCAGTGTTTTTTGTTTCGGTATTTATTTCTCCAGTTTCCTTATCCTATGCTATACTATTATTATTGTTATTGAAAAATGCACTCTTGCCCTCCTAGCTATGGCTCTCCGGGTCGTCTTTAATACTATATAAATTTAAAAATGTTATCTTCAATACTTAAATATTAAAATCTTGTGTTTAATGTAAAACAGCATATTATTGCCTAGAGAATTTCAGTACAATATTCTTATTATATATAGAAAATAAAACTTCATTTCAATAAAATATAAAAATGTCAGTATGATATAAAATATGTAAAATATATATATATAATATAATAATATATTAAAATGCGGCTTGAGAATCCCGGTGGGACTATTAACCTGTCATTTTATTTACAGTTGCCCACAGGGAGGCGCCTGGTGGCTGTCACTTAAGACCCATCCTCCCTCTCACAATTAGACTTTTCTAATTTATATTAAACACATTATTTATTTACACGTTACAATTACTAAAAAATCATTACATTTCAACATCTTAATTTTAACTAGCTTCTCATTAAGAGTTACAGATCCAAGCACAAACCTAACTTGATATTTAAAAATCCTTTTCTTAACTATCTTGCATTTAATGTTATCAAAACCATTTTATTTCCTAGCTATTACGGAGGCTTTATTAGCGTGACATAAAAACATAGGATCACTGCTTGAAGTCTCGTCCAGGGAGTCGGCGACGGGAAGACGGCACGGCAGTTGAGCGCCTTGCGCGTAGAGACGACGAGGCAAGTGATGAGTGAGTAAGAATAGGCCTTTCAGCTCACGAGTTTCGAGACTTCGAACGCGCAAAATAGCTGCAGTCAGGCGGGACCCTTAAGCCTGATACAGGCGGACATATTTTGCAAACAAGAAAGTGAACACCCTCTTGTATTCAAGTCCCATGTACATACTGTACACACAGTAGTAATACTTGAACGTTGCAGTATGCCAGTCACTCATTTCCACCACAACACCCGGATTTTACAAACCTAGCAAATTGCTAATACAGAATTAAAATCTGTTTTCTACTCTCAAATTAACAATATCAGCATAAATAAATGTACGGGAACTACATAAACGTATAAAACGCAAATATAAACAAACTATTTGCACAATAAGGTGGGCGAAAAATAGAAACAGTCTCTAAATGATTCCAGCTAGCACGCAAGCCATTGCATGCAAGACACTTGCAAACAAGCTGGTCAGTCACATGATGCAAGTTGACTTGAACAAAAAAGGTGTACACCTTCTTGTACAAGAAAGTGAAATGTGTATAACAGTATAACAGACTTTAAGGTGGATTCACAATAAATCGTAACTCTGCGAAGCGATATTATTCTGTGTTTTGTTTTTTCCGAACTTTGTTCAAAACATGGTAACATTTTAAAACATTTGCCAAAGAATTCAGAACTTCTTTTATTAATGTATTTTCCTTGATAATTTTAGTTAAAATAACAAATCTATTATTAAACCGGACATTCTGATTGGTCGAGAGTTCAGACGTATGTACGCAGAAGTTGAAAGTTGAGCTACCCTGCCGCTTTTTTCTACGTATGTACGTAAGCTAAGTGTGAATGGGAACGGATGCATGAATTGATGCAGTGTCTCATTTATTCATAAGTACGTGCGTACGTACGTTACCTGGAGAATGTGATCAGAGTGAAAAGATTTGGGCGGCTCTTAACAGCGAGGTCTTGAGAGCTGGAATAAGCCCAGTAAATAAACAACACAAAAAAAAGACACTAAGTTTATAGTGTTGTTTCAAATGCGTGTTGTATTGAGAGGCAGTTGAGGTGAGCTGGTGGCAATATGACAGGAGACCATCGATGCAGATCGACATCTCAGACGAGCGAGTGGCGGGTATTGCAACTCTGGGGGGCAGCAGGCGCGGACCACTACCTGGGACTCCGGTAGAAGAGGTGCCAAGGAGGCACTTGCGCAGCCGGCTTCGATACGAGCACCTCGGACGGCGCCACCTGGTACCGCTGTGGCCAACCCCCCGGGGGAAGCGCGCGCGCCGACAAGGGCAGACGTCGGTAGCGGGGTGCGCGCAAGGCAGGACGCCCCCTGGGGGGAATCTTCCCGGGAGGAACTTGCGGGAGGTACCACCCCAGTGGTGGCACCGCTGTTTGCGGCCATGCCCCGGCGTTCGGGTCGGTGATGCCCTGGTAGGCGGGCATGGGCCGGGTGCGACCCTCCAAGGGGGGCATCTCCCCGGGAGGGACCTGCGGGAGGTAACACCCCATTGGTGGCACCGCTGTCTGAGGCCATGCCCCAGCGTAGGGGTCGGTGATGCCCTGGTAGGCGGGCATGGGCTGGGCGCGACCCTCCAAGGGGGGCATCTCCCCGGGAGGGACCTGCGGGAGGTACCACCCCAGCGGTGGCACCACTGTCTGCGGCCATGCCCCGGCGCTCGGGTCGGTGATGCCCTGGTAGGCGGGCATGGGCCGGGCGCGACCCTCCAAGGGGGGCATCTCCCCGGGAGGGACCAGCGGGATGTACCGTCCCAGCGTTGGCACTGCTGCAGGCCTGGGAGGCCCCAAAGGGGGCATCTCCCCGGGAGGAACCCGCGGGATGTACCGCCCCAGCGTTGGCATTGCTGCAGGCCTGGGAGGCCCCAAAGGGGGCATCTCCCCGGGAGGAACCCGCGGGAAGTACCGCCCCATAGGCGACGCCGCTGCCATCCATGCCTCGTCGTCTGGGTCGGAGATCTCCTTATCGTGGGACGCCGAGAACACTAGGCGTCGTCGAGGAAAGTTCCCCCGAGAGGTTCTCAACGGCGTCTGCTCGTAGAGCCAAGAGGCGGCGGTCGCCTCTAAATTGCTTTCATCCGTGTCATTTGCAGCCATGTTTCCTCAGAGCTGTGGTCTAGAAGAAATGACTATGATTTACTATACATGTTAGATGGCATGGACTAACTTAAATATTTCTGACAAGCAGTTTGAGAGGTCACACACACCGTCAGAAGTTCTGAACTTGCCAGCAAAATCTTCGCTCTCATTATTACTCATCTCAAGACGTTATATGGCTAAATTAATACAATAATTTTCATACGGCAAAAACAATTTTTGAACCTCTGACAGTAACATTTTATTTTTGATCATAAAATGATTGTAACAGCTCGAATAATCCCATAATGGGACAACAGAAATGTTCCTATGGAAATGAAACAATTAAAAGTGCCTACCAGCAATCCGGAAATTTTCGTATAGTTAGACTTTGGCAGTCTTTGTTGTATAACTTGTTCGCCAATGATTGTGGTTGTATTTTGTAATATATAATTTAAAACCAGACTTGCTAATTTATAACATGACTGCTTACTCATCTGTGTACAGCATACACCATGGGTCTTTAAACCAACATAGAGTTTCTAATGGGGACTATATTTGGTCAGAGAATGAAGTTGATCGTTACTTATGGCGGTTGGCAGTACTGAGCATTTGTAGACATGCAATCGGAAATGCGATTACCAGATGTGTAGGTAATAACATTTTTCAGAAAAAAATAACACTTTCTAAGTGGCTTTTACATCTAACGATAAAGCTATTTTTTTTCGGACATAGGATGTAAGATGTTTTCTTCCTGAAAAT
>NQII01001089.1:411235-466049 GCA_002778355.1 Clitarchus hookeri | reverse complement strand
AAAAGATTTTTAACATTTTTTTGTTGCCTGAATAACAAACAGTTTAGTTCAAGATGGAGGGAGGTGGCGATAAAACACTGAACAGTATTCACTAGGACCCGGGTTTTATTCCCGATCTGTGTTACGTAGCGCCAGACAGAAAGTTCGGAGCACTCCCGAGCACATGCGGCAGGCAAAAAAATAATTTTAGAGGTTATTTGATTCCAGATTCAGAAATTCAGATTTTACTGCGGTGCCGGCCGAAAGAAGTGGAATCAAGGTCAAAAGACCATGCCACGATTGGATGTGTGGCTCACACAAAATCAAGGATGAAATGGCTGGCCACAAGATTAGGGGACCATGCCAGGAACTGCTAAACATACATGCAAAAATAAAAAAGCTGTAAAGTGACCGTAATCACAAAAATAATATGACCACGTCGCAAAATAAAATATCCGCAAACAAACTTGCCCAAAACGGCGGATAAAAACTAATTCATCACAAAATGATGAAGGATTCCAAAAGTAAGCAACAGTAAGTCGACTATATGCAATATGGCCTGAAAACGAAGAAGAAGAAAGTTACCTGAGCATATATATATATATATATATATATCCTGTCTCTCATGTAAGTTGGTGAGTTTCTGACAGTTCGACGAAAGTAGCGCCAATATTTACTTTTCGTTTATCTATCCTTTCGCCACCAGCTGGTGCGTTAAGTGGAGGCTGTATTTTTATCAACAGTCAGCTAATTCCCTTGCCATTATACTGTAATGCTAAACAAATTTTAAGATATTTTAAACTGACATCTGTCTAAAAAAAATTAGTAGGTTATAAAAGTAAAAATATAAAACCCTTGCAAAAAATGCAATATTTGCTAACTCTTTTTTAATTTGTCCAAGACAGTGAATTTTGGTTGACATTTGCGAGACGGTAGTTGTAGCTATTATAACACTTTGGACGTTATAGCTAATATATTCGAGTTGGAAATATGTGACGTGGAATAACATTAGAATTGCTTAAAAACTATTCACGCGTGTCCCACTTTCTTCAGAAACAAGAAAATGGGTTTTCGGGAGAACAATATGGTGTATAAATTATGTAGACGAACGATTACCGGTCGAATAGAAATTACTAGTAATCAAAATCGCTGTACACGAAATAGATGTTACTTTAAAAATTATGCAGAGCTCGCGGAAAAATAAAACTATTGGTATCTGTTCGTAAATTTGTTAGCGTGAAAACTTTCTTCTCTGGCTAGTAATGCTTCGGGAAAAAGAGATAGATGGCGCGCACGGCATGAAAGAGCGATGTCTGAGCCGTTTTCATTGCTCAATAGACAGCGTCTTTTTAAAGGTGGAATGTTCTTCTATTACTGGCTCGGAACGACACGAATTTGAAATATATTTCGTCAAATTATTAGAAAAAATAATTCAACAATATTATGCAATATTTTTGTATACTTTTGGAATTTATATGAAGCATGTATGGAAAGCATGATTGGAAAGGGGGGATACGACGTTGTAAAAGGTTTTGAAGTTGCATTTCATTTTGATATGGATCGTTTTATTGTGCATTTCATTTTGAACACCTACACATTACTACTTTATCACGAAGTTCAGTTTTTAACACTAGCAACCACTGTTTTGTGACCTCGTAAAATAAAATGTATTGATTAATCGAGGATGTTTTTCTTATCGCGTATTTTCTGCTTGTCTAATGTGCGTCGGCAGTGCACTCAGAATAACCAACGTAATATTAACTTTTGTTTGCTGTTATCTTGCATGGTCGGCCATTTTGGTGTAGATCCTCTACTGAATATCTCATCCTGAACTTCCACTGTACTCTGGAAAAGTAGCTTTTATTGACATAGACGGTGTTGGCTACCGTCACTTGTTTCAAACCTTGCTACATCAAGTTCACTATTATGATTAGCTCTACCAATGACAAAGCTCGCCATGACATTTATCGGAAAATGCCAAGAATAATGTGACCTACATAAAAACCTAGCATAGTCTCCTCTGATTTCGAAAAATAGAGGTAATTCTCTTATAATTTTTGGTAAATGATATGAAATGAAAATAAACTGAATTTTCACATGATGTCAGCTACCGATAATTAGTACATTTTTAAACAGCAAAAATTCTAATTTCGCACTCGTGCACATTGTTAATAATAAATTTTCCTAATGTATACCTAAATTATCCCCATCACAATGCGAAGAAAAGGTTTAACTATGCTGTTAGGTAGCTGGCACCAGAAGTTTAGTTGACAGCAGAGTCAGTTAAGAAGGAGCAAGTTGCTCAAACAATCAAGAATGGGGAAAGAATCGGTCATGGCATATGAAAAGGCACCGGCTCGCAGTCGTCCGGAGTGATTTCCAAAAACTATGAAAAATCTAAATCAAGGTGGCCAGATGTGCCAGTTGTGTTGGCACTTGTTTCATGTCACTATGTATTTCTGTAAAATATTTTCTTGTTTATTTGGTGTTCCGCTAATTTTTTTTTTTTTTTTTTTTTTTATTTTTTTTTTATACTATTGGAGCGTGCTCTAGTTCTGCTTAATATTTTTGTTTATTCACTTTGAAGTTGTAAAACAAACTTCATTATCTGAAAATTTTGTAATGTTTAAATATTTATCTGTGTATTTTATATTATGTTTCTTTTTTAAAAAAATATTTTTCTTTTAGTTTATTATTTATTTACGTACTTAATAATGTGCAAACTCTTAATTTCCAACTATCAAAATAAAAAACTTCATTTGTGAATTATGTCTTTCTTGACTTTCAATTTATGTACCGATAAGTTGCGCGAGACCGCGAAGTCCGTAGCATGCCAACGTAATATTAACTTTGCAGTGATATGAATTATTAGACATGTTTGCTTATAAACGCAAAAATATAAATCAATTATCCAGTTTCCTCCACTTATTTTAGATTTAACCATTATCATCTATTAAGACAACAGGCTCGTCAGGATACTATCGAGAACACTATTTACAGGCTAGCTTAACTAATCGAACCTGTTCAGATTCTTCTGTACATGAGAAAATAGTTTATCTAATAACCATAAAACTGATAATGACAAATTGAATGGCACAAGGTAAAATATTGTACAATTATTCTGGCTGAAGAATAGTTAAATTCATTAATTTAAAATATTATGAATTTCATATCGGCAAACATGAAAGAATGGGAATTTTCTAACTCGTAAACAAAACCACTTGTAAAATAACAAGAGTGATTAAAGAATATGTATTTAATAATTTATAATAACATGTGGAGCAGAACCATACAGGTATTGAAAGTAGTAGGAACCTCTAGTAAAAGACTGCCCGTTTTTCTCAAAATAGCAATCACTTCTAGGTATCTCCGAGAAGTGTCTCGCGACAGGTGGATTGTTCCGAAACCATCATTCTATTTGTTCGAGGTCGATAAGTTGTACACGCTGGTATTACTCGACGTGGAGTTTTCTTCGGACTGCAGGCTGCACTGCTCGTCCGACATCACCGACGCGGCGGACGAGACCTTCCTGCCTGAAGGCGAACGCGACTGGACTTCCATCCTGACGCAGCTGACGTGCCTGCTGGTCGTCTCCTTGCGGGCGCCGGCGGGGCGCCCCGATGAACCGCTGCGAGAAATATCACTTTGCCTGCTCTTGCAAGACTCTAACGCCCGGGCATCTCTCTGTATGCGCTTCAGCATCGACAAGACTGGCGCAAGCTCCCTGCCGCTAACGAGCGCAAAGTCTTGCCTGTGGTGGCTATTCCTCTGTGTGGAAGTCTTCTCCTTGTCGCTAGAGCGCGGCACGCGGTCTGGAGTCCTAGATCCTGCTCCGCTCGCCTGTGGAAAACGAGGATCTAGCTGACCTGCACGATAATATATCGCCTCCATGTCTTCTTCCGACAGAACTGTATGCGTTGTTATTTTATTAACATGCCCAGTCCTCCTGTCATCAGTTTTAGTTTGTCTGTTGGCGGCTGTTTGTTTACCTTCCTTCCGACTTTCGCCTGTTTCACTTTCCTGGCCGATTTCATCCGGAATTTCTCGTAAAGGTACCGTCACAGTTTCTGCCATGACTGAAGAAGAAATCTTAGCTTCTACTGGAAGTTCTGCAGATTGTTTGCCTTCTGTCTGCTCTATCACATTCATGGATGTTGTTTCAGCTTGATTCTCACATAAACCCGTATCTTCCACACCTACATCAATGAATGTACCCTCATCTGGTGTCGTTTGTACCGATGCCTCATCCTAGAAAAGAAAATTAAAATTTAATTTTTTACATGGCTATTTAGTTTACACGTATATTTTTGTTCATCATTATATATTTACAGCCTTATATAGGCACACCAATTTGGGCAAAAAAACAGTATTGCATATTTAGGTGACAACGAGCAGGTTCACTGTATTGATTATCACGCCAACATTGTATACGATATAGAAATTATATAAAATAATGTAGTATTTAAAAATATTTTAATTTAAATTAATTTTTATTAGTATAATAATATTTATGTTTAAATATAGTTTAATTTTTTTAATTTGGAAATAAATTATACTATTATTGGAAAATTAATTTGTATTATTGTTTGGTAGTAAGAGATCACTGGAAAAATATATTCTATTTTCCTGATAATAATATATAGTTTACGTTACAAACAAATTATTTCACATTCTTAAGATGAGATGCTGACAACGTTACCAAATTCGACGTGGCTGTTGGTTTAACGACGTAATTACGATTAACGGCCCGTCACGATGGGAAAATAATACTGAAATTTATCCTATAGGAATGAAAGAATGGGAAAGATGTAGGGGTGGGGGATAAGCAAAGGTTTGGACCACACATGCGAGGAGGCAGGAAAAAGTTCAGTCTTTTGTCAGCGCGTCAAAGAGAAGAGTGTGCTGCTACGATTACAAATGTTGCCATTCAAAGAGATTACAGGTAACTCGGACATGCAATTTACTGCACATGTTAGCATTTGATATACTGCGCTCACGAATTGTTCCGATATGGTCAACGCCAGCACTCTGTAATATTGCATCGATAGATTTGTCCCTGCGCTCAACAAAGACGAAAATATCCAGTGACTCACATCTTCTGTGAAATAACACGTGACTTATGCACAATCCTACTTGTATTGTGAACAAAGAACTACAAGATGATAGCCTTTTTTCGTAGGATAAGGGCTGTAGCGGCACTGAAAAGAATTTTACTTCAATATAACGAATTTTAGTTTAACAAGAGTAATTTTTGAAGAAAAAGAAAATGGTCAAAACACACATTTTGATGGGAATTTCAGTGTACTCTTTGCCACAAGAAAATGAGGGCGTAACTGATACAAAGACTAAGGTGCGGTTGTGATCAATACTCAGTTCGTCTTTATATCCTACATTATTTAAATAAGTGAATCTTGACTTCAAAGTTATAGCTTTCACTATTTCGATAAGAATACATATTTTTCACCATGGCCTTTATGACAGTTCAATAATTATCTCGTTCACTCCCAATTAAATCCCAAATAAAAGTTATTCGATAAACTATCTATAATCCATTCACGGTTGCTCCACACTTTTCTGAAGCCCTGCGTAAGTACTACTTCCAGGATATCCGTCCGCTTCGTGCGAACTAAGTTTTACTAATTACACCAAAGGAAAACGATCCGAATTCGTGCGCACTCAGTTGCAATAAAATTTTGCATGAGAACTATTTCTTACTAGGTGCTACCAACACACAGGTTTAATCACTGCTTTTATTCATATGTATTATAAATTAAACATAATTTATAAAAAAAATGCAGGTAAAACTTTAATTTAACGAAAATTAAGATAATTTTATGTTAACAGAGGTATAAAACGCTTGTGATACATGACATATTTAAGAAATAACTAAACCCGTTATACATAAAGTGATTTTTCAAATGTTTGATTAAAAAAAGTGTGAAGAAACCGCGAATAGACTACAGCAAAATGTTTTGTGTTACGGTTTTAGAGCTCCACACATCTGCCAGCTAAACTAAAATCAGGATTTGTTTCAACAAAAAAATTTAGAAAATAAAAACTTACGCGTTTATGGCTAAATAAAGTTGTGGTGAAGTTGTTTCAGTCAGATAAAGAGGACTGGTCGAATTGGTTTTGTCAAATGGAATTAATGTTTGGTCCAATGAATAGAGTTAATTATTTAGTATTCAAAATTTTGCTAAGTCAACAAAATACAATCATTATTATAAAAATCGTCACAACCAGAATTTAATGATTCGCAAGAGGCGAAAGTAAGTATACAGTATCATAGGTATAGACTATTCATGATAAAGTGAGCACTTATAAAATTATATTCAATAAATATTTTTTATTTAAGCCTTAGACGTTAAATTGCGAGTGCGGTGAAATATACACAGTGTGTTTAATACTTACATGGCAAAATTTATTTAGAAAGGTGGTTAAAGGATAAAATATGGCTGAAAGGAAACAGTAACTGGGGGCTCAAAAGTGCTCACTTTGCCGTGAACAGCCTATAATATTGCAACTATTTACAGCTGCGATTGGTTACGTAGAACTGCCACCAGGGGTGCCAAAGACTGCTACAACTCTGGTAAAGGCTGTTCACGGTAAACTTATGACTACTGAAAGACCTGCTTCAGATCAACTTATCTGCACATTATGTATCCTTCCACAAAATGTAATACGTGGGAGGGTTAGGTATCATGCAGCACGGCATGGGTCACCACCTCGTCCTCACTGCATGGTAGAGGCATACCTGTGCGCATGTAATATATTGCACACCTCCCGGGCATTGTAGAGACGCCCATTTGCTAGCAGTGCTCATATGCTACCGGATTATGGGCCAGCACCCAATGAGTTATGCCATCACAGTCCTCGCTGTATCCTCCCTCCACACAGAATGCAAGAGCATGAAGTAGGGACATCGAGGACGGACGAGAGGCATGAGGGGGACTGGAAGAACTCTGAGGCAACCCCCTGGGATAGAACCTGGCATCCTGGCAGGGACCTGGGAGGGATAGCATGGAGAAAACCCTGGTGTCCTGGTGGGGACCTGGGAGGGATATCACGGAGAAAAACCCTAGTGTCCTGGTGGGGACTTGGGAGGGATATTCAGGTGTCCTGGTGGGGACCTGATTGGGATAGAATGGATAAAACCCTCCCCATGGAATACAAGAGCATGAAGTGGGGACATCTGGTAGGAAGGAATGAGAGAGCATGAGAAAATAAAGGATATCGGGAGGACTGTGATAAAGTCCCATCACAGAATGCAAGAGCGTAAAGTAGGGACATCCAAGATGGCTGCTGTTGGCAAGAAATGACAGAGCGGGAGGGGTAATCCGACATTGACGACGTCGACAAGGAATTACAGAAAAGGAGGTTGCTTCATGACATCATCCAAGATGGTTGCCGGCTCGTTCCCTCGTCCCCACCAGTTTGGACAGAAGGAACCATTTCTAACTACTCTTGTCATTTTCTAAACTTAAAGATTATTTCTTTCCAAGTATTTAACATGACGATGAGGCAATTAAAGGTAAACGTTTATTACGCCTTAACAAATATTCATATTCATTAAGAACGTCTTCTAACATGAGGAAACACCTAAATGTAAGAAAATTCCTATAATTTGTGCGAGTGTGTTTGTATCATAGGCACACAATAAGGCGTTGTTCGAATTATATGAACACTGGTACTATATTAATGTTAACGTGTGTAAGAAACTACTTAACACTACAATACTTTTGTTATGTTTGATATCTGCAAATTAAACTAACACTTCATTGTTATTTGTTTTACAAATTGCTTACCAGAAATTAATTTGGTAAACATTTTACATGAAAACTACTGCCAACACAGCACTTCGCTCAGTAATTTTAATTCATATTGACTACGAAATTAGTATAGTGTTGTACATATATGTATATACATACACCTATAAATACACATACATATACCTAAGTGTAAGTTTCATTTAAATCAACAACCTGGTACTTTTAATGTTATCGACTGTATGAAACGCTTATTATGTATAGTTTTGTGATATGGCGTTTTGAAAAAAATGGAAAAAAAACAATAATATTATAATTAATTATTGAAAAGTAATTTCAGTTTTAGAACACAAATTTCCCATTGTGACTATTTGAACTGTTAAAATATGAATCTTTTAAAAAGCCTGCGTGAATGATGCCACTTCAATTTTGTTTGATTTTTAATAGTTCCTAATTTTGGTTCAGTGTAAATTCTTTACGTGATACTGTATATACACTGAAAAGAAACTCGTCTTATTTTATGTTTCGATTTTGTTAAGGGCATTACTAAAACTTAAGAATAAAATTTTCTGTATTGTAATTCTTAATTCTCTTCTTATACTACTGGCACTATTACTACTAAATAATGACTTTACTGTTAAACACTCAGTTTGTTCAATAAAATATTTTAATATTTAGTATATACAGAACTGCAGAATTTCTGTGTAGTGGGGTGTTAGATTTATGATAGTAGGAAATAAGTTATGATAAAATATTACACCTAAAATATCAAAGTACTGAAAATTAGTTCGTCTAGTGGAAAAACACGTGCCTTACTACGCCACTGACTGTACGAATTGTTAGGGAGGAATCTTATTTAAGAAAATGATTGTATTTATGCCAATTCAGTAGTTTTATGGTTACAAGATTAATATATTTCTTGCTTGTATATATGTTAGTTTTATTCTTATAATGAAGTTATTTACAGCCTACTTTAAGAAATATAGTATGTTTTATCACTTTTTATTTTTAACTGTGTTCTGAGCTAAAGTAGACCTACACATAAGTCACATACAGATTAACGGTGGTCAGTTAAGTTTCTTTACAACTAACGCCCAGTTACATTTGATCAGAAAGTAACGAAAAGTAGTTGAAGTTACTTTACTGTCTTAAGTTACTTAACTGAAATTATTGTTAAAAAAGTGACTTACCCAACTCTGCTTTAACACATCTTCATATCCATCTGGGATAGTAATTATGAAGGGCGTACCCCCTTGTACTAGCAGTTTCCTCGATTCTTCACGTACTTCTTCATTTTTCAGTAACTGGTAAGACACAATCTTTCTAGGAGTCTCTCTTGGGTCCAAATACAAACCTTTATTTACTATGCTGTCTGTTCCGACTGACAAGATAAAAATTTCTTTGCATCTTAAACCAATAACTGTGCGCAGCCCAGCTTTCTGTACATCAGTCATGACCCGATGTCTTACTTTGGAGTTTTGTGTCAACTTAGAGAAATTAAACGTTAGATTTGTGGTTATTGAAAAAGAATTTGAAGATGCGTTTTCTTTGCAAGTCATAACAACTTTCATGTTGCCAAACTGTAAGATCAAAATCTTGCCATTTGCACTCTGTTCTGGCAAATGCACTGCAGCGGTGCTTTCTTCAACTTCTGGAAATACTTCTGTTAGAAGTCCTTCGACATCAACAACTGATACATCATCATGTTGAGATGATAATTCCTTTTCAAGGGAAGAAAGCCACTGTCTAGACTTTGCTGGACCGAGTTTGTGAAGTAAGTCCATAATCTCGGGGCAACGCTGAGCTATTGCTGATGAAAGGCTCCTGATTTCAGGTACTGGGCCAGAAAGAAAACCAAAGTCGCCAGAAGGGTCCAAGAAATATTGACCAAGTGCAATTTCATAATCTTTCCCCAGAAAAAGTGACTCGTTATTTTTAACCAGCCATTCCCAGTTTTCATCAAATTGCTGTGGAATGGCGTCCTGTGTGATCATCAAATAACGATCCCACATTGGTAGACTTACTTCTTCTGGTATATCGGGCAGAGTCTTATCATCCCAAGTTAACATGTCTAATCTAACATCTTCTGCTGCTAAACGACGCATGTATGGTTCGTAGTAAATCCTAGATTCAGTAAACAAAAGCACAGTATGACCTACTGGTGAAGACATTTTTAGAGACTGCTTCTGTTCTTCCCTTTCTGCAGAGTTTAATCCAAAAGTATCTACTGATGGGTCCACAAAGGTGCCCTTCAAAATTTCATGTACTGCTGTCTCATTTTCTGATACTTCTGTGTTTCCTTCTTGTTCTTCTTCTTCTTCTTGTTCTTGTGGCATTGTAGTTATAATTTCTTCATCGCCATTTTCATTTACTGTTGCTGAAGTTTCATCAACAGAGGCAATGGACTCTGCTGTAAGTTTTTCTCCCAATGCAATTTCTGTTTGTATTCCTATTCCTATGTTATTATCAACTGAAACACTTGCACCAAGCTCTGGTGCCTCTCCCGTGGATGTCGGTATTATATCCCACAGTTCTTCTACATATGGTTCGTCATAATATGTGGGTTTATCAAATAAGTATTTGAATTCTTTTATTATCTTTTTCGGATGTTCTTCCACTTCGAAAACCCATTCCATGTAGGGTTCATGATAGTCTTTTTCCCTCTCGAAAATGAGCTTTTTCTCTACCTTGCAAGGTTTCGGAGGGGGGATTGGTGTCCATGACTCAACGATGATGTCTGTATATCGTTCGCAGGCATTGGCTCGTCTGATGGTCAGGTCCACTTGAGTAGCTTCCTCGGCTTGCCAGCAGATGGATGTCGTGGTGCCTAAGCCGTTGTCATCCTCACCTCTCGTAAGCGCCGCCCGAATCAGCAGATCCACCCGCTCAAAGCTGCAGCGCTTCTCGAAAATGTCCTGCAGGATTGCATCTGGAATCATCAGTTGCTTTGACAAATGAGACATGTCGAGAGAGCATGTGGGGCGATTATAACGATTTCTCTTCAGATTTTTTAATAAGATTAATATGGAATTTCTTCCCTCCTCCAAGTAACTTTCCAAAAATAATATAAAAAATAGTCATATATGCCGAAATATGAACATAGATGAAATTGCCGGTTTTATCATTACTATTGATATTACTTTCCTGAATTATTTCACATGCTCTGGGCTTTGTATTAGTGGCAAGAGTGATGAAAGAGTGAGTGAGTGAAGAGATTTGGGCGGCTCTTAACATCGAGGTCTTGAAAGCCGATGAGGGTGAAGCGAGGCGAGTATGGAGCAACGTTAGGATGCAAATACGGGGGGAACGGGAGATCCCCATGCAAAACCTGTGGACCAGCGGCATCATCCGGCACGATTCCTACATGCGAAAATCCGGGAGCGACCCCGCCGAGAATCGAACCCAGTTAGTCTTGGTGGGAGGCGAGGAGTAGTCTAACCCCTACAGCACCGTGGTCCCGTAAGAGTGATAATATTATTCCTATGTACAGCAAAAATGTGAACGAGATTGCTGTTGACTGACCACATCTTGTCGAACTGTATTGAACCAGCGAGTTCATACCGCATCGAATGCCCTGGAACTCGTAGCTAATAGCCGTATTTTATTTCTATAAGTAATGTAACGTAACAAAATCACAACTAACATGTATGATGAAACGCAATTGTTCAGCATAAATATGCTATTTTTTATGGACTCGCAAGAGTCCAGTGTTAATTATTATAGCTCCGTCCAACTTGCAGTTGTTAATTGGTATATCTCAGCAAGCCTGTCCACAAATCTATTGTAGATTGTAACTCGTTGGGCGATGAAAAATAAACATATCGTACGAGAGTGCGTTTCTCGCAGTTCCAAACTTCCGCAAAATTCATATGGATATAACACAGAGAAAAATAAATTTCACTCGGCTTTTTTAACGCAGAAATACTGTGCATACGTTCCGGGGAAGATCAACGCTATGTGAATTTTCTAAGCATATCTCACAGCAGAGATTTAAGAATCCTCGAAATTACGAGTTCGTAAGTGAAAATACGTTGGTTAGCAAGGCGTTATTTTCTTCCTAATGAAGGACTGGTACTGCAATAAAACTTCCAGTATCAAGAACCATTACCGAAAGAAGCAGAGCAAGAAGGTTGCATTCAGGTCCAGAGAACCCCTCGAGCCAACTGTGGCTTAGTTATTCTCGACCAAACTCCCGATTATTCACCTTGAGTCTCATTCAATTGTCCTCGAGGGACTGGGTCAACTCTTTTTCACTCCGCCTAACCCCTAAAAGCCAAGAGTTGGTGCCGGAGATCGAAGACTGGTCCTCCGAGTAATGGTAGAAAGATGTAAGGTGAAACCGTCAGGCCGCCAAAACTCGACCGCTTGTGCGCATGACGTAAGCATAGGGGGATACTTCACTTAAAGGGTATTCACAGTACACTGAGTACTTTTGAAAGCCCTGCTGAAGATCTACTTGTATGCACAATGGGTATTCTTCCACTATATGTAAATGTAACATTCCCGTGGGCCTCATAACTTTATTCATGCGTCGGCCAAGTGAAACTGTCAAATTACTGGAAAAATAAATATTTTACAAATTTGCTAATTCTTACACATATAATCGTAGAACAAAAAACAGAAAGCAAAATAAATAATTTCTGTATTCACAAATGTTTACCATACTCTTTTAATTCGACGTTGAGACATGGAACTACTTTCCCTCCGTCGTTACCAACTATACTGGCCGCACATCAATCAATGTGCCGGTGAAATTATATGCAGGTAGGGGCAGAGTCATTTTTCAAGGTTTATATCAAAAGTGCTCAAATAAACGTGAACAGTCTATACCAACATTGCGCGCTGCGTAACTACCACACGTTTCCTTTTAAACTTTCTTTGGTAACGGATTCACTTCTTCAAATGTATCAATTAAACAACACTGATATTCTTACTAAGTATGTAACTCAATTCTTATCACAACATCCACATACAAATGGTCGTTTGAACATATTTTATTGGAGCCATTATACTGGTTAGTTTTATGTGAAACACGATATCACTCAAACAGAAAACCACAGTTCTACATGCGTGAATAATGAAAGGCATTCGGAATAAGTAAAGCAAGTTGTAAAATTTCAGAAGACGTGCTTCCCACCTTCCTTTTGTGTAAACTGTTTGCATTCCAGCATTAAATGTCCTAATTATATTGATGAAATCTGGGGTCGTCACAGGTGCTAAATTTTATATTTGCGTAAAGCGCTATCCTTAAAAAAACAGCATGATACCGTATGCACGATACTCCATATTATTAAATATACATGTTTATATAATTTGCTGTCTGCGTTTACGTACAACATGCCACATTTCCGTACAGACTATAATAACAGTTAAATAAACTATAATTATGGATAACCTACTCTGCGTGTTCTCACTTAAATGAGGCTGCAGTCCCCAATTCTTTGTTACTTTGGAAAAACCGATAGACTTCTGTAAGTCTCGCACGGATTATGTTGACTCAGAATCTTTAAGTTCGATAAGATATAAGCTGGAACATTTATCGTTGATCTGTCACGTATTACAATATAAAGGCATCCCCAATTGTGCTCGTATTATTACAAAAGATACAGCACCCTATGATACAAATCATCTCGCTTTTGTGGTGCCTTTTTCTGATGTCGCATATCATGAAACCATTACGTAACTGGGAAGTTACGAAGGTATCGATAACGCGTCCCGCGTCCCGAAAGATATTTGTTTGTCAGGAGGCACACTCTGCTGGAAATCGCAGCTGCGTCTTGCAGCTGCATCTCCCCCGAGCCGCCTGCCGCAATAAATGATGAGAGCTTTTGGCGAGCGTGTTAGGAGAACGATGCCAGGAAGGCGCAGCTGCGTCTCGCAGTTACAAGGGAGCTACCAAGTGTTCCAGCACGTGCAGGCGATATCCGGAGGCAGCGGAAGAAACACGTGCGCCGACCAAAGAACCACCAAGGGTTCCAGCACGTGCAGTGCAGAACAATAAACGTCTATGCCAGAAGCGAGGGACGACGTTGGGCCACGTGCGGGTAGCCGGAGCGCCGAACACGTGTTTTACGACCCAGGGGACACGGCGATCAGCACGGCCACATGCAGAGGGGATGCAAGTTTAATATGGCGAACGAGCATACAAAACCATGAGAGAGAGGAAGGAACGAGGCAGTCGGCCTACGTGAAGCGCGGAGTGCGGAGTGGATCCGGGACGAGTCCGAGAAAAGGAGTCGAGACGCCAACGGCAGTCGGCCGTCGTCAAACGAGCAGTGCGGAGTGGAGCCGGGAGGTGGAGTTCGAGACCAGGCATCGAGACGTCCACACCGGTCAGCGAAGAACTGACGCAGCCAGGCGTCGCAGCCCCTCCACAGAGGGAAGGAGCAGTCCCGAAGACGCCGGCTGGGAGATCAACCTTCGCCTCGAGACAAGCTAAGTAGAAACATACAGGAAGTGCAATGAACCTTGCTCCCCACAGCGCAAATCTCCGCATCAAGCCTTACGTAGCCTACGTAGTTAGGGGGAGGGGAGAGTTGTCTCGTGTGTTCATGTAGAAGTTAACCCATTAAGCAAAAATAAAACTGTCATATGTTAACTCGCAAAGAAGGTGAATTTATTTGGTAAATTGGACCTAGGGATAGTAACGTCAACATATTCCTACGCCCTAACACTGAGGGCTAGCATCCATTGCTGGCGCCTTACGCCGAGAGCAGAATCAATACCTACTTATAAACCATAGCATTGGGCGGGTATCATCGACAAATATGCATGTGGAAGTAAACACTTAATAAAAGATAACTCAGCAGACAGGTATACATATTGTACAGATCCAGTGGCAAAGTGGGAGGGTGGATTGGGACACATTCCCTCCCCTCCACGAAATAAAAATAACATAAGTAGAATGATAAAGATGAGTTTGGCGCAATGTATTTTAAATGCGAGTTTGGATTCGTCTTGTGTGGCTCTGCGGCTGGGGGACTTCGGTTTAACTAAGACGAGCTCGGCAGTCTTCGGCTCGACTCAGGGGGTGCTCGGAAGCCTTCGACTCGGGATTGTCGAACGTACCCGAAGGTGCTCAGCATTTACAACCACCAATTATTCAAACATATATGTCTGTTTCTAGTAGCCATATTGGTTTTATAGGTATAGGATATGTCAAGTAAAAAAATATGTATTTATTATATAATTTAAATGTTTTTTTTTTACCGAAAATATACACAGGGTATTGCGGAACCATGCAAAAGTCTCTCAACTACATTTCCTGTCTCCTCCCTTGAAGTCTAATTATTACACGATGTCAGAATCTGCTCATCATTCACTGCCTCGACTGTTTTGTAGGCATAAGTATGCCTGTATGAAAAAGTATGTAGGCATAAATGTATGAATATGTGACCAATCCAAGCCCATCATACTGATGGCGACCACATGCACGAGTATGTTATAATCCTGGTATGGATCGGCATCTACCATCACTTAGCCATACTTGGTGTTAATTTAAATACAAATACTGCCAGTCCCTTGAGACTTGCAATGTACGAGGGCAGCTCGGGTCATAAACAGTCTTATCTCTCGTGCTCTTCTTGAACAACAATCAATCAGTCTTTCTCAATCTTTACATAAATCTCGCAATCTTTCCATTAGTCTTTCACAATCTTTCCTACAATCTTTCCATTAATCCTCAACAATCTTTCGCTATATTTCCATCAATCTCACAATCTTTCCATTAATCCTCAATAATCTTTTGCTATACTTCCATCAATCTCACAATCTTTCCATAAATCCTTCGCAATCCACAGCAATCTTCCCATCAATCTTGGTCTTGCATCCATTCGCTCTACAATCAGCTCCACAATCCGCTCCGCACACTCTGCAATCTGCTCCACATGATCCGCAATATTTCCATCAATCTCACAATCTTCCCATAAAACTCGCAATCTTTACATCAATGTTCCAATCTTTACATCAATATTTCGCAATCTTTTCACCAATCTTCCAATCTTTCCATCAATATTTCACAATTTCTTCATCAATCTTACAATCTTTCGTACAATCTTGAAATTTTTCTATCAATATTTCAATCTTAAGTACGATCTCTCGATCAATCTCACAATCTTTCCACCAATCTCACAATTTTTCCATCAATTTATCTTTCCATCAATCTTCCAATCTACCATCAATCTTTCGATCAATACCAATCCCTCGATCGATTATTTGATCAATACATCGGTTTGTCCCCACCCACATGTATAGAAATTACATTCGTTCGCCAACTGTCTCCAAATTTGTACATGGCAACAGACTTAATATTTAGTATGCAATCCACTATCCATTAATTTTGTGTAATTAAAGTCTTCATTAATATTATGTATGCATAATTACCTTAATATTAGAGTGCTCACAGGACGACTTTAAAGTTGTGAGGGGAAAAAAGGACACAACACACAAAAATAAAGAAAAAACTATGATTTTATAATAATTTATTATTACTTTATAATTACAATTTCAGAAGAAAGCAGTTCATCACATCATGCGATATATCCACGATCCTTCAGTACTCTAATGATTGAAGATATATTGTTAATGTGCGAGAAATCTCCACCTTGAAAGTCGAGCCAATGTCCGAGTCTATCAAAAAATTCATTCGGGACTTCGGGAAATAGGTAGCCAGTATTTTCAGCGTCTTATGCTTTTTCATGTCGCTCGTTGCAGAAAATGTGGCAGAGGGGTGTATCCGTGCATCAAGGAAATCGTCATCGCCTTCAGCACCAAAACTGTATTCAGCACCATAACTGTCTTCATGTTCATTTTCATTAATGATGTCCTTATGATCGTCTTCACTTCCTGTTTCGTCCTCAGTATCAAGTTTACTTTTCTTTGTAGAAGTCGCATGGTCATCAGTATTTAGAGCTGATGGCAGTTTATTTTGAAGTTCATCGATTTCATGCGAACGTCTTGCATGTGTACATTCTACACAAACCGACTCTACTGCACGAAGCAGGTCGCTCATTCCATCTGTGGCATTAACTGTCCCGTAATAATCGCCTGTTGTATCAGTACCCTTCGATGCAGCTGGGAGTATTGGAGACATCACTTGCTGGCTCCCAGTAGACGAACCCTTGCAGATCTTGATGTGGTTATTCAATGTATCGCCTTGCATGAACTGCATTTAGCCATTGTCGTAATGCTTCATCGCGTGAAAAGGACTCTTCTTACAGGATATTCTCTCATGTCGCCGAGCATTCTGACCGGAGATGAAAATTCGATTGCAGAATCGACACAGTCGGCAATCATACAGTGATGATGCCGGTCGGGACTCCATGTTCATTTAGGTCAAATGCAGGCTGTTGTATTCACAATTCATCTTCACTGTATAGCAAGAGAATGATTCCAAATCGATGTTAACTTCTCAATGTATGAACATCAACTAAGGTATCAGGGTGCATCACACACACACACACACACACACACACACACACACACACACACACACATATATATATATATATATATATATAAGTCCATAAGAAAAAAGGTATTTTTTTTACGATTTCAGGTTCCGAATTCAGGTCCCTACTCAGTACCTAATAGTTACACGTTGCTTAAAACTTTCTATCAGTTGTACATGAATACTAAAGAGTGTGAAAATAATGTACGAACATCACTATTACGCTTCTAATACTCGGGTCTTTAATCCAATTACGAATTTATTATCTCCCTCTGCATCATATCCGATGGCAAAATCTTCCGTTTCGCCTTTAAAATAAATTCCTATAATAGTGTTACGCGCTCGCTGCTTTGTCCCGCGCGAGCGAATGGCAGTGAAGGACAGAGTAGTTAAATGATTAATGGACGCGTGCACTATGTTACGTATTTGCTTTTAAGTCAATTCATACCTGAAAGAGACTATGGGCGTATCTAAATAATGAGACATGATTAGCAGTATAAGATGGGGTTTATTGAACATAAAGATTATGCAATAACTATTTACATGACTATTGATCAGGGGAGCTTAAATGGAATACCAAGATGCTAATTAATTATATTAAGTTTTATTACCGCACGCCACTACTATTACAATTTAATTGGAAAGTCCCCACCTTGTTCATGTTCCCGGAGGCTGATTCTACGAGGCGTTTAACGACGGCCGGACACACCCGTCTCCACGTCTTCTTGGTCCGCTGCCCCGGTGACAAAAGACCTCGCTCCCAGTGTGTGTTACGTTGGCCTATATCGGGCGCGTTGTTTGAGATTTTCGGCCACGTTTATTGGCCGGTGGAGGGGGTTTCTGCAACTGTCTTTCGCAAGGTGTTATTGCAATCACACTCGTACCCTTTATCAATGTTTGGAGGTGTGATCAGGCAGGCCGTTCAGCTAAGGCCTGTTCACTTCATAACAGCGATCAGTTGCAACCGGAGAGGCAGCGGTTTTTCACAAAGGAATGTTTACGAAGCGTGCCTGTTATGCCGCAGGGTGCGTGCAGCTCCCGAACTTGGGTATCGGGTGTCTTTGAGACATCTGAAGAATGCTCTGGATTACTGACCTCGTTTCTGTCAGCATGACTCGGGCTGCATCTAATTTCCAGGTCAAGGCCAGCAGAGTATAAATAGTGCGATGGGCCTCCGGCCCGAGGAGTAGTGGTTGAATAGATGAGTAGCTGTGGCATCGAGCGAAGGACGACGAGGGAGAAGAGAAACGCGCGGCGAGATAAGTGACTGCGAGCATCGGCGCAAGGAATAGTGCAACTGGCAGGCTGGACTAGTGGATTGGATGCGTGAGTGAAAGACATTGCAAATGATGGCAACATATAGACTGAATGTGTGTTAATGATGAGTATGAGTTAATTGACTATAACGAAACAGAGACATTGAGAAGAACGTTAATTAGAGTTTAAGTATACATTAAATATTGCGCTCATTGAGAAATACAAAAGAGTAATAGTGGAGATAGATAATTTAATGCTGTAAATAACAGTTGTGTAAATAAATTAGAAATAAAATGTAGTTATTTTATTTTTACTAAGACCTCCATCCCTCACGAACTCAGATACGCCCCGCGGGCGTCTTTGTAACAATATTCACCTAACACTGTGAAAAATTACCACTTTTTTCTAAGTTCATGAGAAAAAATATGTTTTTTGTAGTTACAGATCTTGAATTCAGGTCTCTACACCGTAATTTGCCTTTGGAGATTGTAGACTGGAGAGCCAAAAAAACTGGTATAGGCCTGCGTATGCAAATAACAGAGGTATGGAACCAATCACAGTAACGCGATGCGGTCGGCAGCTAGATAGGTTACTGCTGCTACAATGGCAGGTTATCAAGATTTACGTGAGTTTGAACGTGGTGTTATAGTCGGCGCACGAGAGATGGGGGCATCCGGAAATGTAACTTTTAAAATAATTTTATAATAATGTTTAATTAATATTAAATAATAATTTTTAAACGATAATTTTTAATATATTTTTTAACAATTCGTAAAAATTTTTTTTTATTAATTTTTAGGAATTTTTTATGAATTGTGACGGGTCGTCACTTGGATGAGTGCTTCATCTGCGTAGGGCCTTCTGCGCCGCTTGCCTAGTCCTTTGGTTATTGGATATAGATGAGCCCAGACATATATTTGCCTTCTTTGGATTTTATAGCACAATGTAATTTTGAAATATTTTGTTTATTGTAATATTTTATTATGTAATTAGCTGCTCATGTTTTGATATATAATCCCTAAGAATATTTGTGTACAAATGTTTCTGGGAGCTCCTTCAAAGCATGATAGTTCTCGTGTTTGCCGCATGTCGCGCCACCGCCTGGCAAGGAGGGTGCGTATTACAATGGAAGTTGGAGTTGAGCGCGGAGTGTTGGTAGCAAGGGTCAAGGTGGAGAGGGAGAGAGCAATATGTTTACGTGGGAACAGAGCTGTGTGAGCACCCGAGCTAATGGGAGTTATAAATGGGATGTGTTGTCGACTAGGCGGCGTTTCCTGCCGCACGAAGATGGCTAGCTTGATTGCTTGCCATTTTGGACATGGCTTTTGTTTCCTACAACTTACGTGAGTTTATCGTGCACGTATTGAAGACAGCATAAGTGATTTCTCAGACGTAGGAAGAATGGAGTGTGATTCCTACTTTGCTTTGTCTCTCATGGGACGAGACACAGTCATCGGGCGCCGTCAGTGAACGGGGTATCCTGGCATCGGGTGAGGCTGCGATTGCCGCCAACCCAGGTTCGTTGGGAATCGGTGCAATCAACGCGAGGTGGCGTGCTTGCCCACTTCAACCAACTACTGTGAGCCAACACAAATCAGCCTTTTCATGCTCGATGTACTGTGATAATTCGCCCTAAACATTTTGCTATGCGTGTAAAAGGAAGTTGCGACTATCATAAATTATCAAGAGCGCAGAATTGTTGTACCAATTTATGAGCATGTAAATTTTAATATTTGGGTAGCTTTATCGTCGTACACCAAATATACTTGAGTTTTAACCTTGCCTAATTGATTTAGAGATGTTAATATAATTATGCCTTTTGGTAATTCTTTACGATATAATAATTTAGGAGTCTGGAAAGAGTATTATATATGTAACTATGCCCATATTGTTAAATGCTGCCGTTAAAGTTGCAGCTGTGTAAATGTAAGCTCATTAAATTGGATAGTAATTAATTTTCATTTTTGCTGCTTAGTTTTGCAGCCGAGAAAATCTAATTTTGTTAATGTGATACCCTGGTTCTGCAGTTTGATAAATGAAAAATAGATTTTCCAGATCTCTAACTTTTATATTTTAAATATAAATATTACTAGAATAGGATTATATGAAAGAGACAGGAAATGTAGTTGAGAGACTTTAGCGTGGTTCCGCAATATCCTGTTAATAATTTCGGTAAAATTGGATAGTAAATACAGATTTTTTTATTGACATACCCTATCCTATACCTATAAAACCAATATGGCTACTAGAAACAGACACATATGTTTGAAGAATTAGTGGTCGTAATTGCTGAGCACCTTCGCGTACGTTCGACAATCCCGAGTCGAAGGCTTCCGAGCACCCCCTGAGTCGAGCCGAAGACTGCCGAGCTCGTCCGANCGTACGTTCGACAATCCCGAGTCGAAGGCTTCCGAGCACCCCCTGAGTCGAGCCGAAGACTGCCGAGCTCGTCCGAGTCGAGCCGAAGTCCCCCAGCCGCAGAGCCGCACAAGACGAATCCAAACTCCCATTTAAAATACCTTCCGCCAAACTCATCTTTATCAATCTAATTATGACAGACATTCACACAGGGATTCCTGGAAGTATCTCCCGCATTCGTCAGCAATAATGGGACCGCGCGAGGATACAGAGAATATCTGCGTAAACTGTATTCAGGTAAGTTGCATTCTCAGAATGCTTCCCAGTGATATTTGTGGAAATCGAAGAAAGTAACTCGACTATCGCTTTACTTAAATATTATTCCACTATGTAATCAAAATACTATAAGTATTAAAATAAATATTAGTTGATTGGAGCATGACTGCCTAATTTCAATAACAAGTAGCCTTTTTTTTTTTTTATTTCAATGAGATAATTGTTTGAAAATCAGAAGTTCCTGGGTTCGAGTCACTTATAAGGTACAGTGTTTATATTGATATCGAATGCCTATTTAATTCAATTTTATAACCTAAATCACTTTCTCATTAATTAGTCCACCAGCGTTAGGTAGTGGCATTATACAACTAAAAAAATTATATTATTTTGCGTTTTGTTGAAATATTTACAACGCCTGTTTTATATTAAATTCTTACCTCCTGTGCGATCGTGTTATCATTCTAGCGAGTAAAAAATTTTTAATCGCCCACCAATAACGACTGGAGAAAAATTATTGAACTAAGATTAACAATGTCGAAACCACATACCAGGAATATATTCCGTCATATTTCTTGAAGATTAGCTTTCAAAAACACAGATTCACCAAAAATTTAATTTCATTGGGAAGTACGAAAAGTTTACATGATTAAAAAGTTTTGACAACAACACGGCTTAATTTCATACTAAAGAGAAAACGACAATTAAGTAACAATAACGATAACATAAAAACAAATAATTTACCTCCTGTCATTGCGGAAATTCACGAAACTAAGGCAGTTATGCAATGTGAAATACGCTAGAGGTTGTTTCAAGCCAAACCAAAGACTTTAGAGATTCAAACCTAGTACTCGTTGGCGTTAACTATAATGCAGAATGTATTATTGTTAATGCATTTCTCATGCTGCATGACGTAGCCTATGTGAAATATTTGATGAGTTTGCGGCATATAGAGAATACGGAGTAGAGTGTGAATGCCACCTGCGGAGATAATCGCCGTGTTCCAATTGGCGCTTTTTGTTAACAAAATAGTCACGTGACCCGTTTTGTCTACAAAATCTATTACGCATTTTTTTTTTTTTTTTTTGCGTTATGCGTTTTGTCAGCTTCGAAGCTGACAAATTACAAAATACAAATTACCGAACCACCACCATATTATTTTTGTCTGTTTGAAACGTTTAAAATACACATAGGTGAGGTTATGGGGATTAAAAAATGTGTATTGTACTCACAATTATTTAACAAAACAAGTTGCTGAAATATTCGTGAAATATTTTCTCATGAGGGAACTTTTTTAAGTAACAATTTCACATCATATTTCTCTTATTTTGTTAATTGTATATTTTAAACGGCCCTCTAACAACTTTCGGGAATAATTACTGTTTATTTTAAGACTTAGCGGACTTTTAATTCTGGAGTTATAACATCAAAATAATAGCAGCATGGCATGGTAGACACTTGAATGTCGTGATGTAAACCCTGTATTATGAAATTACAAGTTACGAAAAATGAAACTCGAAAAGAATTGGAACACGACCTCTGTGTTCCACCATTGAACTGCTTTTCTTCTTACAGAATAGTAANAATGAAACTCGAAAAGAATTGGAACACGACCTCTGTGTTCCACCATTGAACTGCTTTTCTTCTTACAGAATAGTAAGAAGCACATGGCTTCGAATAAGTTTAGTCATAATTTACACAAACAGTGCTTTGATACTCTAGTGCACTACTTTCGACGAAGTTGTGTATGAGAAACGTATTTTTATTTTTGTAAAAGTGAGGGTTTGTTGTAAAATCACCAAAATGTATATTATTGCCTGAACACGAGATTTTGACTGTTGTTTTGGCAGTTCTTGAGCCAATGTTAGGAACTTTCGGTTTACATTACTTACTTTCTTACTCATGGTATGCAGCACACAAGATCATGAAAAGTTGACTACTCCCAAGACTATGATATAATCACGTAGTGATGGTACTCATAAACACAGACCGATTCTTCGTCTTCTGCGCNGACTACTCCCAAGACTATGATATAATCACGTAGTGATGGTACTCATAAACACAGACCGATTCTTCGTCTTCTGCGCATGCACCCAACGCTGACCTTCCCCAAACACACAACTGTCAAAGTCACATGGTCATCTGTGATGAACGTGTTTGTTTATATCTTAATTTTCAAAAGAGGAGCACGTTTAAATGAATAAAATACTTTTGCCAGTTTGACTTTATAATGTAATTGCATAAAATATTGTTAGAAAGGGTATACAAACATCTCAAAGAACTTGTCTAAATAATCAGTGTAGTAACCTCAAAAATTATATCCACGTCGTTTATAAAAGTCGTGTTGGCAACAAAGCAGGTCAATGTTGGGACACGGCGTGTGGTAATGCGCAGCCAACGAGGTCACTCTACCGAGGGGCCACAGTGGCTGAGCGGTTAGACTGCTCGCCTCCCACTTAGGAAAACCGGGTTCAATCCCTGGCCAGGTCAACCCCGGATTTTCGCAAGTGGGTATGGTGCCGGACGATGCCGCTGGTCAGCGGGTTTTNGCCTCCCACTTAGGAAAACCGGGTTCAATCCCTGGCCAGGTCAACCCCGGATTTTCGCAAGTGGGTATGGTGCCGGACGATGCCGCTGGTCAGCGGGTTTTCTCGGGAATCTCCCGTTTCCCCCGCGCTATCCTTCCGGCGCTGCTCCTCACTCGCCTCGCTTCACCCTCATCGCCTCTCAAGACCTCGATGTTAAGAGCCGCTCAAATCTCTCCACTCCACTCCACTCCTTGAGTCGTGACGTGAAAACAGGTGTGTCGTTTCTGCGGTTCCATCANGGCGCTGCTCCTCACTCGCCTCGCTTCACCCTCATCGCCGCTCAAATCTCTCCACTCCACTCCACGAGTCGTGACGTGAAAACAGGCGTGTCGTTTCTGCGGTTCACATCTCGTCGTTAACTGCGTATTTTTCCACCATGACGCCACATTTATTTGGTAATATTATCAGCACATTCAAAGTACGGTTTTTCTAGTTTGGCGTCAAAGACGTACAATGATACATGCTTGCCATACATGTAGAATGTTCGCCCTGTCGAAGCAAGTGCTTCGAGAGTTGACAGATTTAGAGGATGCTTAAGAAACCTGCCTACCTGGTGCTTCGAGAGTTGACAGATTTAGAGGATGCTTAAGAAACCTGCCTACCTGGTGCTTCGAGAGTTGACAGATTTAGAGGATGCTTAAGAAACCTGCCTACCTGGTGCTTCGAGAGTTGACAGATTTAGAGGATGCTTAAGAAACCTGCCTACCTGGTGCTTCGAGAGTTGACAGATTTAGAGGATGCTTAAGAAACCTGCCTACCTGGTGCTTCGAGAGTTGACAGATTTAGAGGATGCTTAAGAAACCTGCCTACCTGGTGCTTCGAGAGTTGACAGATTTAGAGGATGCTTAAGAAACCTGCCTACCTGGTGCTTCGAGAGTTGACAGATTTAGAGGATGCTTAAGAAACCTGCCTACCTGGTGCTTGAAATGCGTTGCAAAGTGTTTGAAATAAAGAACTTTGATTTTTACAAAACTATTAAACGTACACCCAATATGCTGATCTACGAAATAAAAAACACTCTTTTCAGACGATACCTATCGATAGGTAATGTCACCCTTATCGCTCCCGCGAGCTGGTAACTATGTCTCTAGCACCGACGGAGGTCAATGAGCAGCAGCTGAGTGTAAAGGGCGAGTGGAACGAGAGTACCGCAAGAAAACCCGCCGGCCAGTGGCAACGTCTGCCACGTTTGATTCCCACGCGCGGAAATCGGGTGCGACCACGCCGGGACTCGAACCCGGATCGCCATGGTGGAAGGCCTGTGCGCTAGCCACGTGACCACGCTTCGCAGGACTGAATAAATTATTGTGGCTTAAGGCAATTTTTCCATTAGATTCTGAGGATGTTTTATTGTTCTGTGCCATGAGGATGACGATAGCTTGATAAAAAGTACCAAACCATTTTTTAAATAATATTCATAATATTTTTAAAGCTTAAATAACTTATAAGAATTTTACCATAAAATTTTTATTCGTGAAAATTCCAAAAAATAATTTTAAGACGAAGTTTGGTTTTGGGCTAGGGTGTTATACACAGACGTGACAAAAGTCATGGGATAGCAATATGAAAATATACAGATGGCAGTAGTATCGCGTACAAAATGTATAAATGGACAGTGCATTGGTTGGGCTTTCATTTGTAGTCAAGAGATCCATGTGAAAAGGTTTCTGACGTGATTATGGCCGCACGACGGGAATTAACAGACCTTTAACGTGGACTAGTAGTTGGAGCTCGACGCATGGGACATTCCATTTCGGAAATGGTTAGGGAATTCAACATTCCGAGATCCACAATGTCAAGAGTGTGCCGAGAATACCTCATTTCAGGCATAACCTCCCACCATGGACAACACAGTGGCCGACCACCTGCACTTAATGACCGAGACCAACGACGTGTGCGCAGAATGGTCAGTGTTAGCAGACAAGCAACACTGCGTCAAATAACCGCAGGAATCAATGTGGGACGTACGACGGACGTGTCCGTTAGGACAGCGCGGCGAACTTTGGCTGTACTGGGCTATGCCAGCAGAAGACCGACTCGAGTGCCTTTACTAACAGCACGACATCGCCTGCAGCGCCTCTCCTGGGCTCGTGACCATATCGGTTGGACCCTAGACGACTGGAAAACCGTGGCTTGGTCAGATGAGTCCCGATTTCAGTTGGTAAGAGCTGATGGTAGGGTTCGAGTGTGGCGCAGACCCCACGAATCCATGGACCCAAGTTGTCAACAAGGAACTGTGCAAGCTGGTGGTGGCTCCATGATGGTGTGGACTGTTTTTACATGGAATGGACTGGGAGGAGACCAGGTTGTCTTGGCTAGTAACTGACCTTTCCCAATACTTCAGCTACTTGGAGACCACTTGCAACCATTCATAGACTTCATGTATCCAAACAACGATGGAATTTTTATGGATGACAATGCGCCATGTCACCGGGCCACAACTGTTCGCGATTGGTTTGAAGAACATTCTGGACAATTCCAGCGAATGATTTGGCCACCAAGATCGCCCGACATGAATCTCATCGAACATTTATGGGATATAATCGAGAAGTCAGTTTGTGCACAAACTCCTGCACCGGCAACACTTTCGCAATTATGGACGTCTATAGAGGCAGCATGGCTCAATATTTCTGCCGGGGACTTCTAACGACTTGTTGAGTCCATGCCACATCGATTTGCTGCACTTCGCCGGGCAAAAGGAGGTCCGACACGATATTAGGAGGTATCCCATGAATTTTGTCGCCTCAGTGTATAAGTCACTGCAGTGGTACAAAGCAGTTTAAAGGCCGACAGTTGGCTCAATTGCAGCAAGGGTTTAACTTCTAGCTATTTTGACTTTAAATCCTGTCTCAAAAGTTGGAACTGAAATACAGGTTAAACGCATTACACATTTTCAAGAAATATTCTTAATGTTGTTCTCATGACCAATTATTTTTATCTGCAGTATAACATATTAATCTTGTTCTATTTTTATATATTACAAAAAAAATTATGTAAGTTTAATTTTTTAAAACTTGTTCCATTATTTTTTTAAAAAGAAAAATAGTTTTCCTCAGTTTCCATATTTTTTTCATACTAACATTATTTATTACAATNAAAAAAAAAAAAAAAAAAAAAAAAAAAAAAAAAGTCTCGTCCAGAGAGTACGGTAGTTCGAGCCGTTTCTCGAACAGTCAAGAAAAGGCAAGGAAGCGGCCATGGATTCTAATAAGGAATCACACCCAGAATTCACTTGGAACGATTTTGGAAAACAATGGTGAACCGAAATTAGAATGACCGAGCCGGGAATCGAACCTCCGTCCTCCAGAATGCAAGTCCAGTGCGCTGCAAGTACGACACACCTTACTTGATTTCGCTGTTTCAGCAAAGGGAAGTGGAAAAAAAAAGGGGGGGAGGGCAGAACGAATAAACATGGAGATGTACAAAACACTCGAAGTTATATCCTTGCGAGAGACGTTTGATTAGCATCAGCAGGGCCTGCTGATGATGAACGTCACATTAAATTGTTCGATAATACGAATATTAATTTTAAAAACGTGTTTCTGAAAATGCTTTAGCATCTTAATTTTCAAATTGAAATCCGTCACTTTATCAATTTATTTAAACTTTTTTATGGAGGTAATACATTTTATTGAGTAGTTTGCGACGCTAGCGCTCGCCGCGCCAAACGTCTTCATCTTTTTCTACCCTGCGCGGTGGCTTGCTCTTTGCCCGGCTCGGATTCCCCGACCTTTTACTGTTTACCCTCCCTTGATTTCCCCTCCTCTCGTGCGTCATAATTTTTTTTTGTCAACGGGGCAGTTTATTTAATTCGTTGCACAGAGCTGTCGTGGGGTGAACATCGTACTCATGGCAGCTCTCTCTCTCTCTCTCTCTCTCTCCCCCCCTGGAATCTGCCCGCTCCTTGGGACCAGCGATGGCAAGGGGCTTCTGCAAATACGGTGGGACTATGGCAGCTTGGGTGCGGCGACTACTCCGCAACTCGTCTGGTCCCCAGGTGGCGGATAGGGGTGCCGTCGTCGTGGACGTCGGGAACCTGGGAGCTCAGTACGTGATGGCGAAGCGCGTCGTGCGGGGGAGGCAGCCCAACTCTCAAAGCGGAGAGGGGGATCTCGAGGTGCTGAAAGATGCTAAGTGTAGCGAACCTCACTGCTGGATTCTGCGGGCTGTCGACTGCGGACACGCGAGGAATGGAATGGACCTTGGAAACATCCTTAAACTCATGTTTGTAGTTGTCACTTAGTTAGGGGTTGCTTAAAGAAACAAGTTATAAATATTCTCATGTTGGTAGTGGTGCGTTGTGGTCATGTGACTAAACGAACCAATGATAATTAATACCGAAGAAAGTAAAAAAAAAAAAAAAACATATTTTCCCCCCTGAAATGTTTGTTATGAGCAAACGTATCCTAATGAAAAATTTGTTTTTTTAATGGAAAATTTAAGCTTTATCGTTTGCCTGACAAATATTAAGAAACAATGCAAATATATGTCACTGCATGTACGAAAACTATGTGTATTCCATTCGTTCAACAAACTACGTGAACATAAATTTTTTTATGTTAAAATTACGTACGTGATTAGATAAGTTTTTAATTTGTCGAGGCTACTTTATTATCGTGGAAGTTTTGTGTTGCAATTTTGTGAAGTTTTGTGATCGCTTCCTTATTAATCATCAGTACCAAGTGTGATTTTTCGCAGCAAAATATACAACGTCTCATATAGTTCTGGGCTGTATTTTGACTAGTCAGAAGTTTAAATTGTTTAATATTTTATTTACGGTACTCGTGTAATGTTTTAGACTAGTTACATAAGTGCTTTCTTCAAGAATTTATAAATAAAATGCTTCATAAAAAGTAATAAGTTAGGTTAATGACAAATTTTAAAATTAAACTGTTGTCTTGTTTAGACACTGATTGAATATTCCCTAAACGTGATGTATGTTCCGTGCAAAGCCTTACTAAATCATATTCAAGAAAATTACTAAAAATCGTATTGCCCTCAGAAAGCAACACTGGGCCTGCATTTACTACAAGACCATCCCGAATGTTTCTACTTAATAGAACTGTTTTATGTTTTACGTACAACATTACTGCTGTGTTTTAAAGATTCGGTACAAGTTTCGTTTGAAGTTGGTAAAGGTATTTATTTTTAATAGAATTTTTCAGTGACAATATTGACTTTAGTTGCGATTTATAAATCCGCATTTTTGATGTAAAAACAGACTTGTCTGTGTTCACGATGCATCCTTTATACGCTATGCAATGTCTCGCCAATAATATTTCAAGCAATTACACACTGTGAAGATAATACACCTCCCCATTTAAGGTAAGATGGTTAATTAATATCTTGATTTCATCACTAGCCAAAACTGAACTTTCCGAAATTGTGATAGACTGTTGATAATACCATTGACGATGTTCATGTGCCATTTAAAAACGCCCAGTGCCCTAATTTGATTAAATATTATCACCACCACAGTCACATTTGTGTTACATATTTAATTAGGCTCTAGATAGCAATAATTTTAATTCAAAACAAAGTCAATTTATGCAAAGCTTGTACTAAAAATTTATCATGTGTAGTAAAACCAAATTGTAAATGCGTTATATTATGTCCAGTATCAAATTCAATCAAAGTAATAATATAGTTTTACATATCGTACATATAAGCCTAATAATTGAGAAACAATTTCGCTGCAAAAATTACATGCCTTTAATAGAACTTCACGAAAATGAGACGGAGTAATATGCAGTGTAGTGAAGGCAAACCTTTTTTTCCTATTATTTCAAATACTTCCGTGGCTTGTGCGTACTCAATAAAATTATATTTTATCAATCAGCTACCTGCCTAATAATACTAAATTTACTACGTGTAAAATGGCTTTGCCTCTTGCAAATACCTTGAAAATGCACATGTAAACAAAATTTGCGCCTGCCACGAGTTTTAGCTAACATTGTATTGTTTTCGACCATCGTCATAAATACATAGGTTATTTTAACATGTAAGGACTTGCATCCAGCCTCAATAATTTTGATACTCTTCAACTTCTTATTTTTATTTACTAAGAATTTAGAAAACAAAAGTACATAATTTATAACACATTTGGGGTTATCTATACACAACTTTTTCAGTAGCAGCCATTTTACTATAATTTTACTTCTCGGTTAAAGGACCCTTAAGAATTTAAGTGCCCCATTTCGGGCCCCTAAACTAAGGGCTACTTAGCGCTGTTTAAGGGTCACTTAAAGTTGGAGAAACATTCCGCATCCTTACGTACCACTTACTGTGGATTTAAGTAACCCTTAAATATATGGGGATGTTGGTCAAACCGGCCATTAGACCTAGTAGTAGGNCCACTTACTGTGGATTTAAGTAACCCTTAAATATATGGGGATGTTGGTCAAACCGGCCATTAGACCTAGTAGTAGGAGTTGGCACAACGGGTAGAGCACTCGCCTCCCACCAAGACGAACCAGGGAGTTCGATTTCCGGGGTCACTCCTGCATTTTCGCAAGTGGGAATCGTGCCGGACGATGCCACTGGTCGGTGGGTTTTCTCGGGGATCTCCTGTTTCCCCCGCCCTTGCGTTTCGGCGCCGCTCCATACTCACCTCGTTTCACCCTCGTCGGCTCTCAAGACCCCGTTGTTAAGGTGGCCACATGATTGAAGGAATTTTGCACGTCAGAGGGCTAAAAGCGCGGGAGCGCTAGGGGCGACCAAGACATGCGCATCACCTCTCTCATCGCCTCTACGCGCAAAGCACTGAACTGACTTGCAGTCTTGCCGTCGANAACCAAGACATGCGCATCACCTCTCTCATCGCCTCTACGCGCAAAGCACTGAACTGACTTGCAGTCTTGCCGTCGATAACGCGTCTCTATGAGACTTTCAGCGGAGACCCTACCATTTCATGACCTTATAATAAAAATAAAGGTTTAATGCACGTCTCTATTCCTTTTTTAATATTTTGTACCGGAATGTTCATGCGTATAAATGACAGTGAAAACACCCGTATGAGCCATTTTCACTATCACAAAAACATGCCCTAGAGAGAAATGGAGGAACTTAAAAACGTATACAGACACGTAAGTGTCTTACATGCTATTCGTAAGCAGACCTCACTAAGACACGTTGGACAGTTTTTTAATAAAACGTTTTCTGCTGGAGCTCTGCCCACTGGTCTGCGGCCTACCCAGGCGGCCACCCTAAGAACTGCCANGGGGATCTCGAGGTGCTGAAAGATGCTAAGTGTAGCGAACCTCACTGCTGGATTCTGCGGGCTGTCGACTGCGGACACGCGAGGAATGGAATGGACCTTGGAAACATCCTTAAACTCATGTTTGTAGTTGTCACTTAGTTAGGGGTTGCTTAAAGAAACAAGTTATAAATATTCTCATGTTGGTAGTGGTGCGTTGTGGTCATGTGACTAAACGAACCAATGATAATTAATACCGAAGAAAGTAAAAAAAAAAAAAAAACATATTTTCCCCCCTGAAATGTTTGTTATGAGCAAACGTATCCTAATGAAAAATTTGTTTTTTTAATGGAAAATTTAAGCTTTATCGTTTGCCTGACAAATATTAAGAAACAATGCAAATATATGTCACTGCATGTACGAAAACTATGTGTATTCCATTCGTTCAACAAACTACGTGAACATAAATTTTTTTATGTTAAAATTACGTACGTGATTAGATAAGTTTTTAATTTGTCGAGGCTACTTTATTATCGTGGAAGTNATTTTTTTATGTTAAAATTACGTACGTGATTAGATAAGTTTTTAATTTGTCGAGGCTACTTTATTATCGTGGAAGTGTTTAATCGTCAGTACCAAGTGTGATTTTTCGCAGCAAAATATACAACGTCTCATATAGTTCTGGGCTGTATTTTGACTAGTCAGAAGTTTAAATTGTTTAATATTTTATCTACGGTACTCGTGTAATGTTTTAGACTAGTTACACAAGTGCTTTCTTCAAGAATTTATAAATAAAATGCTTCATAAAAAGTAATAAGTTAGGTTAATGACAAATTTTAAAATTAAACTGTTGTCTTGTTTAGACACTGATTGGATATTCCCTAAACGTGATGTATGTTCCGTGCAAAGCCTTACTAAATTATATTCAAGAAAATTACTAAAAAATCGTATTGCCCTCAGAAAGCAACACTGGGCCTGCATTTACTACAAGACCATCCCGAATGTTTCTACTTAATAGAACTGTTTTATGTTTTACGTACAACATTACTGCTGTGTTTTAAAGATTCGGTACAAGTTTCGTTTGAAGTTGGTAAAGGTATTTATTTTTAATAGAATTTTTCAGTGACAATATTGACCTTAGTTGCGATTTATAAATCCGCATTTTTGATGTAAAAACAGACTTGTCTGTGTTCACGATGCATCCTTTATACGCTATGCAATGTCTCGCCAATAATATTTCAAGCAATTACACACTGTGAAGATAATACACCTCCCCATTTAAGGTAAGATGGTTAATTAATATCTTGATTTCATCACTAGCCAAAACTGAACTTTCTGAAATTGTGATAGACTGTTGATAATACCATTGACGATATTCATGTGCCATTTAAAAACGCCCAGTGCCCTAATTTGATTAAATATTATCACCACCACAGTCACATCTGTGTTACATATTTAATTAGGCTCTAGATAGCAATAATTTTAATTCAAAACAAAGTCAATTTATGCAAAGCTTGTACTAAAAATTTTCATGTGTAGTAAAACCAAATTGTAAATGCGTTATATTATGTCCAGTATCAAATTCAATCAAAGTAATAATATAGTTTTACATATCGTACATATAAGCCTAATAATTGAGAAACAATTTTGCTGCAAAAATTACATGCCTTTAATAGAACTTCACGAAAATGAGACGGAGTAATATGCAGTGTAGTGAAGGCAAACCTTTTTTTCCTATTATTTCAAATACTTCCGTGGCTTGTGCGTACTCAATAAAATTATATTTTATCAATCAGCTACCTGCCTAATAATACTAAATTTACTACGTGTAAAATGGCTTTGCCTCTTGCAAATACCTTGAAAATGCACATGTAAACAAAATTTGCGCCTGCCACGAGTTTTAGCTAACATTGTATTGTTTTCGACCATCGTCATAAATACATAGGTTATTTTAACATGTAAGGACTTGCATCCAGCCTCAATAATTTTGATACTCTTCAACTTCTTATTTTTATTTACTAAGAATTTAGAAAACAAAAGTACATAATTTATAACACATTTGGGGTTATCTATACACAACTTTTTCAGTAGCAGCCATTTTACTATAATTTTACTTCTCGGTTAAAGGACCCTTAAGAATTTAAGTGCCCCATTTCGGGCACCCAAATTAAGGGCTACTTAGCGCTGTTTAAGGGTCACTTAAAATTGGAGAAACATTCCGCATCCTTACGTGCCACTTACTGTGGATTTAAGTAACCCTTAAATATATGGGGATGTTGGTCAAACCGGCCATTAGACCTAGTAGTAGGAGTTGGCACAACGGGTAGAGCACTCGCCTCCCACCAAGACGAAACAAGGAAGTTCGATTTCCGGGGTCACTCCTGCATTTTCGCACGTGGGAATCGTGCCGGACGATGCCACTGGTCGGTGGGTTTTCTCGGGGATCTCCTGTTTCCCCTGCCCTTGCGTTCCGGCGCCGCTCCATACTCACCTCGTTTCACCCTCGTCGGCTCTCAAGACCCCGTTGTTAAGGTGGCCACCTGATTGAAGGAATTTTGCACGTCAGAGGGCTAAAAGCGCGGGAGCGCTAGGGGCAACCAAGACATGCGCATCACCTCTCTCATCGCCTCTACGCGCAAAGCACTGAACTGACTTGCAGTCTTGCCGTCGATAACGCGTCTCTATGAGACTTTCAGCGGAGACCCTACCATTTCATGACCTTATAATAAAAATAAAGGTTTAATGCACGTCTCTATTCCTTTTTTAATATTTTGTACCGGAATGTTCATGCGTATAAATGACAGTGAAAACACCCGTATGAGCCATTTTCACTATCACAAAAACATGCCCTAGAGAGAAATGGAGGAACTTAAAAACGTATACAGACACGTAAGTGTCTTACATGCTATTCGTAAGCAGACCTCACTAAGACACGTTGGACAGTTTTTTAATAAAACGTTTTCTGCTGGAGCTCTGCCCACTGGTCTGCGGCCTACCCAGGCGGCCACCCTAAGAACTGCCAAAATGTCTCCGCACCACTATACCTAGTGGTTCATGATAAACGTAAGTCTGGTCTAAACAGCAAAGCAGCATGTAAAGCCGAAATCGCAAATATGGGACAGCACAGATTTTTTTTTTCAAACCTGAGTTGAAACATGTCACACACTTAATCAACCTCGGAAATTTATATCGAATTGGTTATAATGCCCGGTATTCGTGTCTGATGATGGTTTCTTTGAAGCGGCAGGGCTCAAGAAGGCCTACTAGAACATATTTTTCCAACCAGTGCGCATCCTCTGCAGCAGTCTCTGTTCCTTGTGCCGCTCGTGATCCTGGTGATGGTCGTCGTCTTCCTCGACGCCGCGACGTCCTGGCACGCCCGAAGATCCTGCGGAAGAAGAGGCTCGGTCGGCGTGGATGTCCGGCCGGCGAGCCAGAGGTACAGGAGGAGGATGCGACAGGTAATGCCTCAGCCGCGACCTTCGTCGCACCGGAGGAAACTGTGCACGTTCAGCCCGGAGTCTCTCGAAGAAAATTTCGTCCAGCGCTATGCTTCCAGTTTCGTCGATGTCGCCGTCGTCGTCCGCTGCCCTGTCACGCGCTCTCTCCTCCTCGGCGTCTTGCAACTCCCTCGCCGGCCGTCTGCGGCGGAGTTTGTACAGCAGGGTCTCTCGTTTGCCATTATTCTAGCCAATCGAGGTTTCCGCCTTTGTCGCTTTTCTTTCGAAAAGGTCTTCCCCATCTTGGGTCTTTGCTTCGGCGTCCTTTTTCTGAAAAGAAATGGATGAGAATTAACTGGGACCCAGTGTGCAGCGGTATCCGACTTCCGAAACGACTGTTGGAAGCAACTGGTTGCAGTTGTATGCATTCAAAACCTATCGCGGACTCCTGGTGGTACCTGATCTAAATGATGTGAAGGCGCAAACGCAGTTGCCAGGTTCATAATATCACACTCGTAACAAATTTCACCCTTCGGTTTTAACATTTCGCTCTGCCTACATATTATCATTTTTTAATATCTGAAGATTTGTAATAAAACTGTTGCTATATAAGTGAAATTAACAATGAGAATTTACATTATGCATGCCCCAATGAAAATTAATGTAGTTGTAACCATGCAAACAACTCGCTTTCTGCGTACGAACCATCAAAGCAGCTTGTCATAAAAAAAAAACCAACTATTGAGGAGAGCTTGTTTTCACGTGGGCCATTTGTTTCCCGAATTCGTTGTCAGCTGAAGCTGTGAACAGATCTTTCATTCTCGAATGGTTCTTAATAGTTTTTAGTTGTCAATTTGGCTAAAGGAGATTTCTGCAGACATAGGAAATCGCCAATACCGTTCTTGTTTGTTTTTAAACCTTCTATACAAGTTGAAAGAGTATTTCCATCACACATTTCGACGGTATCACATTTATCTTACTTCTGCTCAATGCACACGCGCCCATCTCGTAAAAATGACATCATATTCTAGAAATAATTTTTAAGATACTGTCATGAATCACTCGTCTGTTTCAAATATCTGCGTCCGTGCTGATATATTTCAACGATTATCACATAAACGTGCCACTCGAGGCAGTCATGCGTAGCTAATTAGCACCATAACATATTTAAGTCGGGTTATGTTCGTATGCAGGTAGAATTTATGCATATGAATATGTTCATGGGACCATTATGTTAACCTCTGATATTCCTTGTGGGAATAATATGTGTGGCTTTTTAATTACCCACCGTTTAATTACATGNCTGATATATTTCAACGATTATCACATAAACGTGCCACTCGAGGCAGTCATGCGTAGCTAATTAGCACCATAACATATTTAAGTCGGGTTATGTTCGTATGCAGGTAGAATTTATGCATATGAATATGTTCATGGGGCCATTATGTTAACCTCTGATATTCCTTGTGGGAATAATATGTGTGGCTTTTTAATTACCCACCGTTTAATTACATGTCTCAATAAATTTGCTAACTCTACATGTACAAACCTTATAAGTATACTTTTGCCAGACCTTTCCCAATAGCATGTCATATTGCGGAAGGTATACAAAGAGGCTGTGGTTCAACTACCGCAATTTTTACGCAACATGCAACAAGAAGCCTCAGTTGTAAGTCAACGAAGTTTTTAATTCAGGCCCTTAATTAGATTGTATACCATTTGGTTATGTATGAGACAGTTTTTATTGTAAAACTTCTGCTTCCACGGTCCTGAATAATCTGTATGAGTTAATATACACAGTCGAATCACATTATTATGACCACCTGCTAGAAGTGCCATCTGCAGCACGTAGCCCATGCACTCATTACGTCGCATATAGACCACATTCCGTCACTGATGACCAGGACTGAAATCATTTTGATCCACCAGCTTTCCTAACCAGCTAATATTTTTACCTGTGATGGAGTTAGTAGTTTCGAAACGCTTGAAAGTGATAATAATTCAAATAAAATAATGTTTAAGTACTATTAACCAAGATTCCATAAACTTCGTAAACACGAAAATGAATTTGCCAATGCTCCAAAAAATATTTACTCACAGTAAGCTGAATAACGAGCAGTGATAAATTAAAAATGCAATCTTATGAGCGTGCACGCAGTCTATTAACAAAGGATGATGAAAATTATTTGCAGTAACAATAGTTAATTTTTTGCTCTTACGGTTTTATATTAGTGCTTACAAAGGTTTGTCCAATTAATGATACTTTGTACGTATAATCTGTGTTCATATTAATTACGTATAACAAAATGAATTTCATTAAATTCTGGAAGCTGCAAATTTCTCCATGACGATACTGTTCTGTCGATGCAAATGCTGTACGATAGCAAGTAACGCTATTCACCTGTCAACATACAAAAGCCCAAAGCTGTTGCCAAATAAAGCCTGCATGTTATTATTCTCAACATAATCCATAGTCACTTAACATGCAGCATATGCAAAAGAAATAAGGAATATAATATGGCATTTACTTGTAAAAACGCTGCTGAATGTACTAACTTGAATAATGAGACACAATTTGGAGCATTCACGATTACCACTCTGGCGTTTACGACATTCTCCATTACATGTATAAAAAACAGTATAAACTATAAAAAATCTCCAAAACATCTTAATTTGTACAATTACGAAATTAACATAAAAGTATATTAATTGTGTAATATAATCACAGACGTAATAGGAAACTTTAGTATTACGTACAGTTTTTTTTTTAACCTGTAAGGTTGTATAAAGTGTATATCAAAACGATCAATTTTGCCGTTTTGCCCTACAAAGTGTCGAGATCCACCCCCTGTATTCGACCTCACGAGGGCGGTCGATCTTCCTCTACATGAAATCTATGTGAACTCCAGCTGACAAGGGTTGCCAACCCCTGTTCGTCTTTCCCCCATCGCGTGCGCAGCCGGCTGCACGTATCGCGTGACATGTTCGCATGTTGAATTTCCCGGTGTCACCGCGCGATGGCGTCGCCGCCCTTCCTTGATCCAGAACCAGGAGGAAATCTTGGGCTAGGGAATTGTAATATTCCAACTTGCGCAACGTTGCAGAATACCCCAGAGACCCGCACACAATCTACCAACCCGGCAACCACGAACTTCAAATGGGGAGTCAATGTTTAAAACGAAATTCCTTTCTCATTGCGTCAATTTTAAAGATAACGATTTCAAACTAAAAGTATTATGCGTGATATTTCTTAACGAATGTTGCTATGTTAAGACATCTTGCCGACTGTTTTGTTTAGTATGTTTTTTTCTTCAAAATTTAATATTAAAATTTACATTTTAAAAAAAGGTGAATACATAATTTTTTCAAACATAATTTTATATAGCAATATTCTCTGAGAAAGTCGCATCAAAATTTTTTCTGTTTGAAATAGTTATCTTTAGAATTGACGCAATGAGAAGGAATTTCGTTAAACATTGACTCCCCATTTGAAGTCTGCTCCTGCCGGCTTGTTGGTAGGCAAAGCCGTTAACTCTTTACTTTATTAAGTACCTCGGCTTCGAATGAATTTTAAGAAGGACAGTTTTCGCATAAATATTATCGCACGTGAACACGATCCTTATTTGCCTAAAAAAAATTATATTAAGAAACGGGAGAAATGTGTTTGTAAGGTTGTCTGCTTTGTGAAGTCCGTTCACAGCAAAGTGAGGATTTTTGAAATAATACATTGAAAAAATAAATAAAACTGCCCATAACTACAAACAGGTCCTGCCGACATGCAGGCTCCTTGTTATGTTGGCAGTGTATTCACGAAAATAGTTCTTAAAACTTGACGTTGTATTGCGAGTGTATTTAAATTTATGGCCACTGATGCCAGTGTTTCTTGTTTTGTACACATTGAGTATGACTGTATATTATATTATATTAGTTACACATTTACGTTACTAACAATTCCACTGATTTACTTACATGGCGCATGAATAAAGTGATCAGGCCCTTGGCAATGTTAATTTTACATAGCAGAAGGCTATAAAATGAGAAGAAAAGTAGATCTTAGGCAGGGCTTTCAAAAGTGCCCAACTATCCACTACAGCCCAGTGTCGTGTGGTGAAGTGTTGCAAGGTAAGCTGGTGCTTGTTCAGTGCTGTACACGCTCGGCGCACGCAGCAGGAACCAGTAACCAGAGTGGGGCCGGGAGAAACTGAACGTATTGCGGCCACTCACGAGAGAGCGGCGAGGCACCTATTACGCACGTACTGTGACGTCAACGCAAACGATTGGGNGCGCACGCAGCAGGAACCAGTAACCAGAGTGGGGCCGGGAGAAACTGAGCGTATTGCGGCCACTCACGAGAGAGCGGCGAGGCACCTATTACGCACGTACTGTGACGTCAACGCAAACGATTGGGTAGAGCACAGAACGAAACCAGTTTACCTTGCAACAGTTCACCACACGCCACTGCTATATATGTATGTATAAATTTGATTTAAAAAAATTGTCAAGTCAATTGGAAAATAACGTTCAGCTATTTTTAAAACATAATTATTATGACAAGTTTTAAATCTTGAGCCAAACAAAAGTTCAGCAAGTAATTGAAACACAATGTTTTAATTTCAGCTGAAGTGTTTCTTGAATTCATACACAGAAACGCCCTTTAACAATTTCATGAAATTCTGACACTTTGTTCGCCAGTAATTTGGTTTTACTTTCTAGCTACCTACAATCAGAATTTCATCATATAACTTAAAATTAAACTAAAGACGAACCACAAATAGTATTCCCATGAAACTTTTTTGTAGTGCTCTGGTAACTTCGGTAGTTATTTTAAACTGCAGCCAGACATTTTAACTATGTGAAATTTTGACATTTGTATGGCAAGATATAAAATTATTAAATACCCACAATTTATCTTAATTAGTTTTGAAAGTAACTTTGCCACTCATTTCGCACTGTTGTTCAGGTACTTTCTGATATAACAAAAACATAATATATTAAAAACTGCAAAAATAATGTTGGTATTTGAATGACTTGGGCAACTTTGTAGTACCGGTACCTGGTACTTATTCAGTTATTCGAACACTTTGTAAAGTTTTGCTTTGTTTCTTATTTGTGAAAATTGTGTGATATTCCACATTTAAAAATTAGTTATTCTGAGTTTCCACAATAACTGCTTTATGGATGTTTCATTGTAACAAAATTTTGATGCAAAACCCGAATGTTACGATATGACAAAATTCGATCTTTTGTGTTACTTTGTTGATAAATGAAAATTTCTGTCAACATTCTCTCTGGGCACGTGCCATTTTCAGAATTTGATATTCACAGAACCAGCAGGATTTGAATTCCTACTGTAATTCCGAAGTGCACCACTCGACTCTCAAAGCCCACTGAGCGCTTCAATTGAGGTCAATTTGTTATGACAACATGTTGTTCTACAGGCCGTGCCACCGCCGTCATTTTACACGCATGGTGGAGAAATGAACTTAACGTATCTCTTTGAAACGAGACTTTCAGGTGAAAGTCCCTTCTAAAACACAGAATCAGGTGTTCTACAAATGGCGAGAATTCGTAGGATGAAATGCACACACATGTTGTTAAGTTTTGTAGTATTTTCTGCACACATTTATGGTCATGCTGAAGTAAAGTTTGTGATAATTAGGATATCTGTTTACAAGTTTAAAATGTCATTGGAAGGGATAACAATGTTTGTACATGAATATGCTGATAAAATAAACCAAGCTAATACACGAAATGTATCAAGTAAATCCACCTAAAATACTAGTTTATATATATATATATATATATANCACGCATGGTGGAGAAATGAACTTAACGCATCTCTTTGAAACGAGACTTTCAGGTGAAAGTCCCTTCTAAAACACACAATCAGGTGTTCTGCAAATGGCGAGAATTCGTAGGATGAAATGCACACACATGTTGTTAAGTTTGGTAGTATTTTCTGGACACATTTATGGTCATGCTGAAGTAAAGTTTGTGATAATTAGGACATCTGTTTACAAGTTAAAAATGTCGTAGGAAGGGGTAACAATGTTTGTACATGAATATGCTGATAAAATAAGCCAAGATAATACACGAAATGTATCAAGTAAATCCACCTAAAATACTAGTTTATATATATATATATATATATATATATGTATATATGGCAGAATAAACAAAATACTATGATATACGTAAACAGACCATTAAAAAAACATTATTGGACAAAAGATACGGACGACTGAAGGCCTGTTTATACAGAGCGAATATATATATATGTATCTAAATTAGACCGATAAACTTCGGCAACAGGTTAATCACGAAAAAAAAGGTGAAAAAATATATATACAACCTATGGTCTAAAGTGAATAGTAAGGGCGGTACACATCTTTGAAATTGGAGCCGAAGCACTAGTTTATTACAAATATTGGAGAAAATATTCAAGATGGGACACTTGAGTGTCTGGATAACGTGTAACGGAATAAGATCTGTAAATGCCGCAATACCTGTCTGTCGCTGTTATAAAATTATTTAATGGAAATAATCTCAGTCACCACTCTTATTTCGACTTAATCTCCATGGTGCAGTGGCAAACTTCTGCACATCACAATTAATTTTACACAGTTCGCCGATACCCAGTGTTCAGTCTTAAATAAGTTCTTCAGTGTTTGTAATGAACTAGTGCTTCAGGTCCAATGTCAAAGATGTGTACCGCCCTTACGATTCACGTTAGACCATAGAGGGTATAATGTTTACACCTTATTTTTTTCGTGATTAACCTGCAACCGAAGTTTGTCGATCTAATTTAGATACATCCTGTTGACAGGTGAGCATTTCCTTAATTTGCTTTTTCGGGTCTCAAGACCTCGATTTTAAGAGCCGCTCAAATCTCTCCACTCCACTCCACTTAATCTACTTTTACTGCTGTATGTAACTTTACAAAAAGTTATGGTTTTCTTTTTTAAGTATTCGATTGCAGTAGTCCAATATTATTCCTTCAGCCAAGGAATTTAGGAATTATATAGAGTATGTCACAAGTTTCTGTGCACAACACAAGTATTAGACTTTGACAACGAGGAAACTACTGAGACAAAAAAAAACCTTTTCATTATTACTAAGGCGAAGAATAAAATAAAAACCATAATTATTTTTAAAAAATTCTAGAAAATGAAGTGAAAAATAATACTTTAAGTTGCAGTTATACCAGACTACCTTAAAAAAAATTATATGAAGGGGGTGGGGAATTTTAGTTGCAATTGTAAAACGCTGCGTCCCAACTATTGAGATATGTCATGAAACACTTACCCCTTTAGCAACACACTTGCTGGCATTTCCTGAAGTCTTCGATGCTTGCATGTGGGGTGTGCGGGTACACACGGCAAAATACGCATATTTTAAAAGAAAGTTAATCTACGCCACCACTATGACAGTTATCGAGCCTCTCTCCTCCATTTTAAATTTAATTTTAGTTTAAAGTTTAAAACTACACAACCTTCGAGAACGAAAATTGCTGATTTCGAAAGAACCAGCGTCACTGCCACCACGGCTTACGCGCATTTTAAAATTTAAGCGTTATTACCACTTCTGAAATACGTGTTAGATATACGACAGTATCTCACAATGGACGGTTAAGAAACAACTTGTTAGCACTCGCAGAGCTTCCACGGGCACCAAACGAGCTGCAACACACAGCGATCGCGATGCGGTACAACGATAGGTCGCGCAGCACGCCCGGGCGAACCGCGGCCGTCTCGCCGACTGGTGCGAAGTTGGCACCACTGACCACCAACGGACTCCAGCGTGACACGGCTCTGCAAGTTCAACAATGCGCAACCGCCGACCCAGACTCGCCCAATCGGAACGAACGACGATCGAAAGCCTGTTCAGACGTACCAGAATTCTGGTATCTGTATTAGATTTTGTCTCTTGGTAATACGCACCAGACTTTTTTCATCCTGCTATGCATAAATACCAGATTTTTTATTGGTCATAGAAATTTGCTCAAATTTACTGATTTAGAGAAATTAATGGTTGGTTAAAATTATTTAAAAATAAAAATAAAAATAGTTGTATATCCCAACTGCCTAAGAGTATTTCACATTATATTGTACTTGCAGTTCGTAGTCGTACATAGTAGTTATGTGTGTATTTTTTGGTCTCCGACCAAACATGTTTAAAGTGAATTAAAAGGTTTATTTTGTAAAATGAGTACGGGTCAGGAACCTGTGATCCCTGAAAACAATATATAGATACGTCTATAAAATATAACCAAAAGCAATCCAAAATACCAAATAAAATTTGCAACATGTTTGAAAATTATGCTAATTTTATTTGGGACTTAAAATTACTATAACGTAAATACAATAACAGGAATAAGGGAGAGTAAGGGGAAAGAATTTAACGGAGAAACCCAGAATGTTACAGTAAGTTGTACCAGAAATTTATTTTCCCCATCTGGCAAAACTAGACAGCGCGGCCTCGGCAAATGACCGCTCGCAGCACGCACATTTCGGGAGTTTACGTTGTCATCCTGCTGGACTCGCCTGGCGGGGCAGTTCTGAGGGAAGTCAAAAACAGGTTGAAATTTAATGACTTTCATTTTAAGCGCAAACGACAGTGCGAGATGTTTAGATTTCTCTACATTAAGTATTAAGTAAGAAAATACTGCAAATATAGTTTATAATCAATTCACAGATACTTTCAACTTTTCTGAAACCCTGCTTAAGTTATACTTCAAGGATATTACTCCGCCTCATGCAAACGAACCTTAGCCGAGTTTAGAAAATTGCACCAATGGAACAGCGCACCACATCAGTGCGCACTCAGTGTAATAATATTTTGCGTAAGAACTATTTATTACTATGCATTACTGCGACGCTAGCGCTGGTCGCGCGAGATATTTCCTTCGCCTCCAACTCCGGCGCGGTAATATGATCTATGCGTGGATCGGATCCCCTCCTTTTCAACCACGGTACCCCTTCCTGGCTTTCCCCTCCCCCTTCACCAAAAAACAATTATTTTTTTTGCGGCTTGAAAGTTTATTTAAGTTGTACGGCCTGATTCTTCGCCCCACCGACGCGACGCGACGTCTGAAACGTGTCGCATGCAGAGAACTTCGGAATGGATTAGCCGCCGCACTTTTTTGTCCAGCAGGACGTAGCGGCCGTCATGTTGAAAACTTAATTTTACTTGTTTGCTCTAGCCACTGAGCGATGCACTAAGGAGCATTTGGCTTCGAAAGCCGGTCAAATATAGTTTAGTAGTTTTTTTTTTAACGAAAATGATTAAAAATGCATGAGTGAATAGAGTAACAGTTTTATTTTGGTATAATCAAACAGTATAACAATAAAATAAAAGTAGTTTATTTCAGGCATAGCCCATATACATTTCACGTTTTATAAAGTAAACAAAACATACAAAAAAACAGACATTATTTACAGCCTTCTTAGAATAGAAATGTCTGAGTATTTGAATTGTTTCAGTATAGAAATCATACCAGGATAAATAATGTGCAATAATAAAAGACACAATTCGGTCTGCATGAAAGAAAACTACTCAGAGTGGATCTCTTTTGCTCCATCTTCTGTTTCTTCGTTCGGTCCTTCTGGTTCGAAAAGATCTAATGTTGCAGCTAAGAAGGGCTGGCTTTTGCTTCGTTTTCTTTTACGCTGGCAACTAACTAACGGATCGGAAGTCAAAAGCAGCCTATTTGAAACGTCTTGGTTGCACTGGAAAACTTCCTGGCATAAGCTAGCTGGTATGACCGATAATGTTTGTTCGGAGCCTCCGCAGTCTCCTCAGACAGCTGCCCGATAGGGAGGATGGCATGTTTAATTACTGTTGAGTAATGGACAAGGATTTTGTGGAGATTTGGTGACATTGGGTGCCACCCATAAAGCTCCACATACATTTTTGCAGTCTCCTTACAAAATGCTCCCTTGTAAAGCCACCTTCAACAAAGAGAAATAATCCTTCTTCTGGTGTGCATTTCTTTATTTTGGTTTTTTGAGCCGAATCTATGGCCTTCCTGTACTTTTTGGCTCTTGCTGGCGAGGATGTAACATATTTCATTATTGTAGGTAGAAGCCGCAGAGTTCCCTGATGCTCGTTGACTAACGCTGGCTACGTAGGTAAGTTCCTGGACAGGTACCTACTCCCGAAGATCTTTTGTTTTCCGACGTTTACTGCGATCAGACAACTCTAGGAAGTCCTTGCTTGGCCGTCCCGGCTTAGTACGCGGTGTCCAGTTATGTACTGATATTGAAGCATTCAGCCATTCTTCGTTTTTTTGTAAGAATCTTTCTTCGATATAATTAGAAGATGTCCATCTCTTCTTTAAATCTGATTTGAAATGCCTGAAATCATGATTTATGGTTTGGAATTCGTTTTGGGGACATTTCGTCATATCCCAAATTTGTTGTTCGACGAATAACGCTTTGTCATCCAATTTCCTTGATGGGCTTTCTTTGAAAATCATATATAATGATCTTCGAGACATCTCCATAACATTTGATAACGAATCTGTAAGAAAATGACATTAAATTTGAAAAAACGCTAAATATTTTAAATACGTAACTATCAACTTTGAACTTATGTTTATCAAATTAGTGGAAATATGTGGAAAATGTTTTTGTATAAATAACACGTTAGAACCCTATAGTTTAAATAAAAAATACATTTGTTACTCGATCACCTCCGGTACTATATCAAAAACACCTTTTAGTGAAACAATACAACGTAATTTTTATATTGTGCATGTGTTTCATTGTTTGCCCAATAAAATACTAAATATTAAATCAAACAAATCATACATGAAAATTAAGTAAATACGATGTTGTCCAGTGTCCATGAGAAATATTTTTCACAATTAACTTCAAACCACATAAAACACCAACCGAAAGTTTGGCTAAAATAAAGCGTATCGACAATAAAGACGTTCGTAACAGACAAGGTCCGGATTCCGACTACCTGCTCGATGGGATAGCGACTTACAGGTAGACATAAATACTGGTGTGGGATAGTGTGGTTAGTTGGGTACAAGAAAAATGCTATTTGGGCGCGATTGTGAATATATAGTGTTGTGGACTTTTAACTGGTTTTCGAAGCCACATGCTCCTTAGTGCGATGGGGCGTTAAAACGGTGAGTCGCGGAGAACGATCAGTGTGTTTATGAGCTGTTTTTAAATGTATTGGTATTTCATGTGGCATAGTTGTGTTTGTCGTGGGTAAGCAGTATTGATCATTTTTTTCTAAACTGTGGTTTTGGCTGCCAGTCAAAATTTCGTTTCAGACTAACTAAAACGTCGTGTTACCGTTTTCCCGTATTTTAAAGTGTAGTGTTTGTCCCATTTTTAGCTGCCAAGCCTTAATCTTTTTTACAGTCAGTTGTTTCCACGACTCTCTCGTTGGGATTTTTTTCATACGTTTTAAAAGTGGTTAGTTTTGAAATGTTTTAATCGGCAGGAGCTTTGCCGGGTGGTCTATGACTGTCTTCGCTGAAAGTAATGTTTTAATGGTAATTTTTAAAATGTTCTTTTTAGGAAATGGAGGCTTTGATGGGCATGGTTCTTGCTGCCCTCCTTTTCGGTAGATCATTAAGTAAAATGGGGCTATATTCTACTCAACTGCTTAATGATTTGTTGTAATCGTTATTGATGAAACTAAGTTTGAACATTGTAATTTTATAAATCTAGTTAAATCTAAATAAAATTTTATGAAAAAAATTATTTTAAAATTTGTAATTAGGTTTTTTTTTCATTTTCAAGCAATTGTTATTATTGAATAAATTAATTATGGTGGATTATCTCAACATAGCGTTTTTTTGGCTGTGATGCAGATTTTTAATTGATTGTTCAAAGGTAGTATTTAGAAGTTATTGTATATTTATTAATTCAAAATATAAAGCATTCAACCTGACATTTGTATGCAATTATTTGTGCCTCGACAAATAATTTCTGTGCCATTCTGCTATATTTTTTTTCATATCTGCGTTGTCGTTTCGTTGCATGAAATGGCCGAGGTCGGATTAATATACATTCTCAAAAAGAAAGAACTACTGGCTCTGTTGGGGGAGCTCGAGTTTGAAGATGACGAGTCAATGACCGTAACCAAGCTGCGCTAAGCTGCGGTGGACTCGTGCCTCAGCGAGGTGCAATGGCGCAACCCTTTCAGCGCGTGGTCCCGGCGAATGTCGCCAACGGTCCAACTAAAGTACACAAATTATTTCCATCATCCCTGCAAAACTTAATTCCTTCGACACCTTGGAGCCCGTCAGTATTTTGCACTTTTTTTTATTGCAGTGAACAAAATTGCCAGTTTATGTTTAAGTTCTGAGGACAGCCGTTTGAAATCATGTCGTTAGAAGGAGGCACCTTTGCAGGATTCAAGTGTAGGGTTATAGAGGCTTTGTTTTCCCCTCGCATTAAGCATAACTGTGAACATGATTTCATTTATAGACATCAAAGATCGGGCGAGACGATGTATGAATTTGTGGATTCAATATGTGCTTTCCACGACGCATTGTGTTTCCAAAGGCGGGATTGTGAACTGGTTAGTGTAGTTATATATAACTTGTCTCCACACGTGCGTGCGCAATGCACGTTGGTATCTGTTCCATATAATTGTTGTGTGCTACGCCAGCTAGCGCTAGAGTGCAAGGCCGTCTTACCGCCGCTAGTGAATACTGTGCATATTTTCCACCTGCCATACGAGCCGTTCGCGACAGTAACTCCGCGTCGTCCGGGCAAGTAGTTCGGTTTAGCAATTGTGCCATCCAGGGACATGCAGCAAGAGATTTTAAGAAAAAACAGGCATACAGTATCCAAAATGAAATGTTTTCGATGCGGCGAGCTCGGGTTCCTATGTGGGAATTGTCCCAAGGCGGGAAACGAAGTTTGACTGGAACTAGGTGTGGGTTTTCCAGTGGGCAAAAAGTAAAGTCCCATGCTCAATTAGGAAGTGTATGGTGTTAATAATCTGTGGCGAAAATAATTTTCCGGCTTTAGTTGACACTGGGGCAACTCATTGTGTTTTGAGCAACCAATTTTTGGAACAGCTGTTAGAACTAAATATAGTTTCCAAAGGGCGTGTCATATGTGAGACAGAGAAGTGTTTGTGTGTGGCTAATGGCGACGTGATTAGGAGCAACATACTTGTGCCCTTGCATTTTAATATCGGCAGGTTTTCCTGGACGTTTCCCTTTTGGGTATTTTAAGACTTCTCTCATGACATCATCTTAGGTCTTGAGTTTTTAGGGAAGACTATGTCGTCGGTAAATCTGGACGAATTCTATTTATCCTTTGGTTTTACTCTGAACATCCGGATTAGTCTCCAGGTCGACACCATCCCGGAATTATTTTCACCTTTGTTTGACGGCACCAATAGCTCATCTGAATTTTTTCAAAATCAGCTAAACCAGACGAGGAAAGAGTTTAGTGACATCATCTCTCCCCGATAATTGGGAAATGCGATGTACTTTTGTACAAGTTCTCCTGATGGATGATATTCCGGTGCGCGACCGACATTTCAAATGCCCCCCTCTCCACCACCCCCCTAAATGGCAAGCTTTTAGGGAGATTATAGATAAGTTGCTGGATGCCGGCATTATTGTCCCATCGACAACTGATTGTTGTTCACCCGGTTTTCTGGTGCGCAAGAGGGATAGCGACAAGTATCGTTTGGTGGTGAACCACTCACTGGTAAATAAGAAAATTCACAAATACAGTTTTCCATTGCCCACTAATTGTGCCATTCAGCACCTGGTTAAAGTCCGCATGTTTTCCGTTTTAGATCTTAATAATAGTTTTCACCATTGTCTGTTGGACCCTTCTTGCAGGAAATATACTGCCTTTAGTATGCTGTGGATCCAGTTTGAGTTCACACGTATTACCATGAGCTCTAATTTTGGCAGTCAAGCTTTGTCCTGGGTATTGGACCATGTTTTGTCAGAATTCAAATTTAAGTTTATATTTAATTACATTAAAGATACCATTGCGTACATAGATGACCTGGAATCCCATCTGTCCCATTTGTGTCAGGTGTTTCTTTAGGTGCTGGAAGTATGGTTGACGGTCAATCCGGATAAGGTCACCTTGGTCACCTAAGGTATAATTGTTTAGTTGTCTGCTTTGTGAAGGTCAACTGATGATTGACCCGGATTGTGTCCGATATTGAATTTCCCTCGCCCTAAAACTCTGAAGGGAGTTCAAAAGTTTTTAGGTCTATTGGGCTATTACTCCCGCTTCCTTGAGCACTTCTCAGAATTGGCGGCACCCTTGAATCTTTTGAAAAAAAAAAAAAAAAAAAAGGGAGTTGAGTTCCAGTGGGGTCAGGAGCAGGAGTCGGCCTTTTCTGTGTTGAAGCAAACGTTGTCTTCTCCACCGGTATACATCTACCGGAATTTTCCCGCCATTTTGCTGGGCAGGTTGATGCATTGTCACTAGCTTTAGGCGCTGTTCTCAGTTAGCGGACTGAATTGGGCTTGGCCCCAGTGACTTTCGCCAGTCGTAGTCTTACTGAGGCGGAACGCAAGCTAGGTATGTATGAAAAAGAAACCTTGGTTTGCATTTATGGACTGGAGAAGTTTGAATCATATATAGAGCATGAGGAATGCGATCTGTACACAGATAATCAAGCACTAAGCTGGGTTTTGAATCACCCTCAACAGCTGGGTAAGTTAGGTCGTTGGGTTTTGCGCTTGTCACATTTCCATTTTAAGGTACATTATGTCAGTGGCTCCAAAAATCAGGTAGCAGATGCCCTCTCTAGAATGTATGATCCGGCAGACTTTCAGATAGAAAATATTTCGGAAACTGAGGCTTCTCTTAACATTATACAGGAGTTCGCTGAAGTCTTTGTTAAATTACGCCAAGCTCAGGTGAATTATACCTAGTGCAGCCTGGTTAAGAGGATCTGAGTGGTGGTGCAGCACTTCCCTATGTAGTGGAAAATTATATTCTCTTTTAACCTGGAAAAAAACGAACGTGATCCCAAGATAGTCGTTCCGGAATCGTTGAGGCCCATAGTTTTATCTTATTTCCATGAGTCAGTGTTTGGCGGACACTTGGGCATCAGTAAGGCCTCTAGTAAGTTTGCAGTGCATTTCACCTGGGCTAGTTTAAGGGATGACATTTCAGATTTTGTATGTTCCTGCGATATGTGCCAAAAATGTAAACTGGCTCAGCGTACGAATGTCGGGCAGGGGCTGACTGACACACATACCTCAGGCTCCTTGGAGCATTGTACACCTTGATAATATTGAACCCTTAGATCTAAAAAGGGCAATGTATGTATTTTAATCTTGTTGGGTACCTTTACTAAATTTGTCATTTTGTTGCCTCTTTGTAATATGAAGGCTTTTTCAATGGTTAAAGTGCTTACTGATCACGCATGGAAAATGTTTATTGCTTCTATTGAGCTTGTTACTGATAATGCCAAGTGCTTTACTTCTAATATTTTTAAGAATATGTGATTTCACTGGGCTATAAAACATTTTACCTCCAGTCATTATCCAGAAGGTAATCAGGTAGAAAGATTCAATAAAAACTTGAAGCCTTGTTTAATTATTTCCTACAATCAGGACCATACTAAATGGGATCAGGACCATGATTTTATAAATGTAGTTTTTAATAGCGCACTGCATGATTCCATGGAAGTTCCACTTTCACTCCCTTTCCTTGGTCTTCCTTTCAGCCATCCCTTACTCAATACTTGGAATATCACCCCGTTTCCCTCGCCCATTTGTGACACTGACCATGATCGACTGATAGAGGAGGTCGGGGTAGCTAAGTTGTGGGTGGTGGCCAAAATGGACCAGGCTAGGTTGAGGGTAAATTTCAATTTAGGAGACCTGGTCCTGTGTAAGAATTTCATTTTGGCGGATATGGAAAGGGGTATAACAGGGAAGCTCATTCCGAGGTTTTTAGGGCCATTTAAAATTCATAAATGTTAGGGCCAAAATACAGTTAGTCTTGTTTCGCCCACTTAGAAAGGTGCTCATTTAGAAAGGTTCACATTTCCCAGTTGAAGGCTTGTTTGTATCCTCATCCCTTCTCCTGAGGCGTTTGTATCCTCATCCCTTTTCCCATGTTATGTAGGTTATTGTTTTCCTTTTTTGATCAATTGTTTTTGTTTTTGTTCCGACCGAGTCATGCCGAGTCCATTATGCTACGTGATGTGGTTGAGGTTACCCGGAGCTGGTTAAGTATAGAATTGCCCAGCACCATAACCTAGTAGAGAGTTAGTGATGTGGGTCGTTCGGTCGATGGCCCAGCAAGCCCTGGAATCCTCCATCAGTTTGCAGATGTTGTTATCACGTACTTACTGTTACACTATTTACACCTTATGACAAGACTGTAGGCGGTTTCGTACGCCTAAAATATTCTAGAAAATTGTGGGTGGTGCTACAATGAATCAACACACATTGAACTTTGTAAAGCGATTTATTCACTGTGCTTGATTACATATGAATAATAAAAGAAAACGGACCCAGCACTTACGGCCTGCCAGTGACCTTAGAGCGAAAATAAGCATTGTTTTATGTGGATACGCGGTAGCATCAAGCTCTCTGGTGACAGTGCGGGTGGCTCTCCCCTCGGTACAGCAAAGAAAGATAACAAATATTCCAGTTAATTAATGTACCATTGCAATAAAATGATTACAGCCTAAATTATGGTACCGAAGGGGCTCGCGGAGCGAGCGACCAACGCAGCCATTGTGGCTCTAAAGCTAAGGCGATCTGAACGAGGCACGTCGGCTTCCATCTCAAATGACGAGAACCGACGTGAATGGTAAAACATAACATGAACGCTATGTAATATTACTGTAATGGTCAAAAATGGTTTAAATTAACTGAAACAAACCGGTGACACCTACATTGATTAACAAATGTCTGTTAAGGTTGATGTGAATTTGACAGGGAGTGTCAATGCACTAAATTACATGTTACAAGGATGGAGGCCTTTATAGGCAATCTCCTCTTTTGAAAATATAATTACTCTTTTATAACTAAACATTAAATGCATTATTATGTTTTCTTGTGAAAGTGTTTGTATTTCACTTCCTGTGATGTGTTGGAATTTCACTGGCTATAGTGTTGCCAGGTGGCTGTCTCCTGAAGGGATGGACAAGTCCACCTGGGCAAAGGGGCGTGTGTTGCCATGCTCGATTGTTCTTAATATAATAAAACACACCCCTGACTGTAGCTGTGAGTGAGGTGATGTTTGATGTGTTTAGAGAAATGCTGCGCACTATTGGGTACACTTTGAGGCACGTATCACTTCAACTTCTGCCTACAGGCCAGTTGAAGTCACCTAGTGGTGTGTCACACCGTATGTCGTGGCGCAAGCTGCTACGACGTAACGACAATTGCCTGTGCGCCCAATGGCTGTGGCTTAACTGTAAACACAGTTTCGGATCACCTACTCATTAATTAAAAGAGTTACCTCTTGTAATAAATGAGTAGTCCGGTCTCTTGAGTTACGTAATCCTTGTCGGCAAGAAGGTGCAAGTTCCGTTCTTGTCGACCTGCACTACACACTCTTGGCCTGATGTGGTTGGTGCGGCCCGGTGCAGCTGGTGCAGTTGATTTGACTGCTGAGGTCAGAGTGTGTACAAGGAGCTTACATGACTGTGAAGCGGCCGACAGTGAAATAAATCCCATTCAGTTTATGATGCACTGAATTTGCTCACTGTAATACCTTCCTTGGAAGCACTTATGCAGATGTAATGGCTAAAATGTGTTATCGCCCTACACTGCAATAAAGGCACGTTGCCGATGAAAGATATCAATAGTTACTTCCTTGGCGCGATTTGAGCTGGCGAGGTTGATAGTGGCATGGCCTCCAGGCTAAACAAGAAAAATAATAAAGTTATACACAACAGTAAACTTTACTGCTTTGGTGAAACTAATGATCGATACAAATACTATGTTGAATGCCTGGAGGCACATGGCATGCATCTACTCTCGGTAAGCGCTCGGAACTGGAAAATCATGATGAATAACACTGAGACAACTCAAAAGCATGCTAGTTGCATGTGAAAATACAGAGACACTTTTGCAAAAGAAATTAATACATACAAAAATCAGTTATACTTCACTAGAATACCCTTGTACCTTGAAAATAATTTGCATATGCAAATTACATACAGAAAGAAAATCATTGACACAAAACACTTAAGCAAAGTAATTTACATGGACATCGGTGCTGTCTCTCCCAGTCCATTGCATTTTTGGTTGGGTTGTTTACATGTTAAACCCTTAAATTAATGTATTTAAGAATAACTTGCACCCGCAATTTTTCAGATTATAGGATGGCAGTGGATGGCTTGTAGTGGAAGAGTCCATACTCACCCCAGGAGGTGTGTGGGTAGCCATGCTCAATTTGCCTAAAACATAGCTAGTTTATCTGGGGTTGTAATCAAAACACGATTGCACATTAGCTTTATACTTCCTATAATTTTACGGATCGAGAATACACTCACTCTTCTCGCACAACACAAACACAGAGACAGGAGGGCATACAAGGGGTTGTAGAAACAGTGTAACATTTGTGACCCCTTCACTACATTCATTTCCACAGCAATAATCTTACTGGGACTTCTCTCGGTGCTTTTGGTCGACCCGAATTATCAAGCCCTCAAAAGATGTCTCTTGAGGGTATGAAATTGAGACGGTCACCTGACTTTGGCAGTGATTGTTGAGGAGCGGAGCTGAAGTGTACTCTCACAACCATTGCCGGTTCTGTTGTCGAGGGTTGTGAGGGTGACCATCACATTTGTGTGTACTTGTCACCAGTAGAGGGCACATTGTGGCTGTGCAAATGTGTAAGTACGAACAGTCTAAGGGAGGAGATACGCGGAACACTTCTGGTTGTCATTTTAGTTAAAATAAAATAATGTTAAACAATATAAATTCATATGTTTCTAATATTTGTTTAAAGAAATTACTAATTATAGTAAGTTCCAATATCGTTAGTGATGTGTCGTTTGATGCGAGGGGTTCCAGGGATGGTGATGAGAGTCACCATGTTACCCTGTTATTAGATTAAGGTGTTTGACTGATGAATTGCCCAGTGCCATAACTCAGTGAAGACGAGTTAGTTGAGTATCGTGTGGTCGAGGGCCCATGGTTTCCAGGAGTCCTCTGCATGTCCATGTCACTTGTAGGTGTAGGTGGAGTCAATAATCCAGTATCCCTACCTTGTTTTCACCATTATGTTGGCTTGGTTGTGAGCCACCTCACAAGCTTTTGTGAGGTTTCGTTGTGCTGCAAGTAGGTGCAGCACACTAAGTACCCAGACGGGATTGGCACAATAAAATGCAAGCATGGGCTTTAGATGTTTACTTGTGGTTAGTGATACATGAGCCCTTATACTGCATGTAAACATTTAAGTGGACTCGGCACTCGGTCTGCCGATGACTAATGCAGATAAAAATGGCGTATTCCATTAATATTAGGTTGAAGTAGGCGTGATTGCGTTAAGCCCTGGTTAAACAATAGGGTGATAGACAGGCGACTGATCGGCACGAAGACAGAGAAATTATACAAGTGATTTTACATTAATATTGCAGTGAAGTGAATACAGCCAAGTTTAGGGTACCGAGGGGGTCTGTGCAGAACGAAATACCTGTTTTGCCGGCTGGCCCGAGTGATGAAGTGAGACTGGTATCATGGCATCGACTTCCACTAGGGGTGGCTGAAGCCTGCACCAAAATTCGTGAAAAGTACACTTAGCCCTCTTATGAATAAACAAAATAATACAGAATAAAATTACATTGCAGAAATACATATTGGTGACATCCCCGATGTAGACCTCTTTCCTTGGCCAGTAAGCTGATCGACGTCACGCCACCAGGGAAGACGTGGTCACTGTGCTAAGTACCCCGATGTTCCCTCCAGTGGATAGTGCGCTTCATAACTATGGCATTCGGAGGGACGCCATGCTGGACTGCATGTTATTCGCCCCCACGAATTATTTCTTGAGGTTAGTAAAAGAAGATGGTCACTTGAGTAACATATTACATGACGACAAGGCGGGTTTGTTCAGTTCCTGCTGGCACATTATATCTTGCTCGTTGCCGAACATTCGCCTTGGCCTGGTGTCGGCAAGGTAGTGTAAGTGACTGCAGAGTTTCAAGTGGTTACAAGAGCACTCATGGACACGTGGTTCATGTCAAGTTATTAATAAAATTGTATTTTAACTTTGCCTTCAAACAAAACACTAGACACCTTAAGAACAAAATAGATTTTTGCAACTAGTTTCCACAGTCAAAATTATTCTTCTCTGTATTTCTATATTGACAGATTAAATTTGAGAAAAAAATCTGTCACGAAGGGATGCAGTGTGAGTATAATTAATTTGGAATAATCTCTGTGGCAAATAAAGCAATCCAAGCCAAAGCTAAAATATGACTTATCTGCGGAATTGTATATCTGTTTGTGTAGTGGGTCAGTAGGGTGGTAGATTGACCGTGTGAGGAGCGGTTCAGTCGAACAGGTGTTGGAAGGGGGG
>NQII01001089.1:391986-411216 GCA_002778355.1 Clitarchus hookeri | reverse complement strand
GGGGGGGGGTCTGAGGTGTTAGTTACTTGACAGGTGCCAGTTATTACCGGCTGGCGATGACGGGTTAGTGTTGCATCCTCTTAATCACAGGGTCGTGATCGTCTGCCTGGACATTGGCTTACCCAGGTGAAGTGCTCAATGAGCTCCTCAGTGAATTTATTAGATTATGTTGCAGAACTATTGAGGCTGGCCCATGCCTGTTTACATGAACGAAGAACTCAGTCTTTGCCCTGAAATATCACACTGATAAAGCTACACTAACTTGTTGGTTGTAAGGACCAATATCCTGAAATGCCCTGAGCCGGTGCAAATAAAATATGTGCTCTTTGCACACACATGAATTTATTGACACTAGTTACACTTGCTCAACTTACACACTGAGGTTACACAACTTACATGGTCCCTGGGCCTAAGCCTGCCAGGTAGGCTCTGCAAAATAAAATGTGGCTGGCAAGCATATGCTACATGACTTTAAATGGTAATTAAAGTTACCCCAAACGATTAAAATTCTACAGAAGGTGAGGTGGCTTTCCGCGGGCACTGAAACAACTGGAACCAAGAAAATTAAACTATCGATACACTAAGTTATTGGTGGTAGTGTTGAAAGTGCCTGGGTCGTACCTTAATGTATGGTGGCCTCCACGAGCCTCGAAAACTTACTGCCTGGCTTGTTGCATAACTGCCTGCGAGGCAGGCAGGCAAACACAGAAATAAACCTTATCTGCTAAACACTGTATTAATTGAAACAAACCAACTCTTGTTGCTTCTGATAATTATAGAAGACAAGTTTATACCCTTGAATGTACTAATAATACTAAATGTAGCAAAGTAGTATTCGTTTCACGGGCAAATCGTACTTATTTACACCCGCATGCACTGTCTCACACTCGGTGTCACTGCACTACTCTGCAACGCACTACACTAACAGGAGTGGTTTGTGCATGCTTGGTGCGTGCTGTGCACTACATGCAGGGTCTGCTCCTTTAAACGCACTGCGCGGCGAAAGGTTAGGGTTAGGCAGAATGCTGTCCTACATCATAGCGGCATCGGACAAATGTTGGTTGGTCAGTATACTGATGAACTTTCGAGTGTGGCGTAAATTCCAACACAGCCGTATTAAGCAGATGTATTACAAGTTAATTATCAAAACTTGTACACCTCACTGATATCTTGATATTTTGAACAACGTGATTTTCGCAATTTTAAAATGCTTCTTGATTCACAATTAAGTTTTAAACGTTTCGTTACAGCTAAATTAAATTTGCCTTGAAGATGTATTTTCCGTTCTTTCTACATTTTTTTATCAATGTGATAACAAAAGTCGAATTTATCATGCGAAAATTAAACAGGAAACATATAAAGAGGAAAGGAAATAAATAATATTTAAACTACTATTTTAAGTACATGTAGTGTCTGGTATTGCTATCCAAATGCTTTGTGTATGTTTTGATAATATTTAAATGTGGGAAAGTATTTTAAATTTTCATTTGCACATAAGCATGTCATATTAAAAATTATAAATTAATTTCTTACGTAACACTATTCTTATCTTATTAGTTAACTATATGAAATTTATTGTTGCAGTGGATGCGAAATATTTGGTTTTTATTCCTTCGTAATGGGAAATTTCTGAAATGAAACTTGCCATTGATAATAAATCTGGATAAGTAGAACTAATTTTTGTTTTCAAATTTGCTGTCGTTTATTCTGTTGTAATTTTTATATTTCATAAAATTAAAAGGTGACTCCAAACGAAAATACAAAACTTTTGTACTTTACTTAATCACTTAATATGCTAACTATTGATTGGTTCCCAATTTAAAAAGAATCAACCTGATTACGGAACTAGGTCGTTAACCGGAAAATCAATTGAGCATTTAATATAATATGACAGTTTCTTTATTTCGTTGAGTTATTTCGTGTACAATTCATTAATTGTAATTACGTTTTGATAAATTCAGTTGCATTTAAAGTTTACTTATATTTTATGTTTTGTGGTCTAAAAAATATTGTTTTTACTATTGTAGCAAAACTGAGATCAGAGACAGCAGCCATTTTCATTACCTAAGCTTAGGAATCTGCAAGCGGTTTCTATTGTCTGGTTTCAAACCAGCCCATCATTACACAGTAGTTCGCAAATGGCGTTAAAACGCATCAATAAGGTAAGCTGTAAATATTTTAAAGTTTTGTGTGTTGGAATTGTGTCGATTATGATTCTTGTGCGTGGAAGAACCAAGCTAAACGCCCATAACGATTTTCAAGTTGAGCAGTGCGAAGGTGCATTGAACATCATATACTCTTTATAGGAGATGGCAGCTGTATGTGACAAAAAACGATTTTGTACCTTGCTTACGTTTATCCATTCCTGACTGTTGCATGCGAAATTCAGGGGCGTGAAAGTTTATTTAGGTCATGAAATGAATTTGACTTGTCGCAGGATAAAGCAGGAAGTGACGGAAGATGATTCATGTTTTGAGATTGAAATATAATAATGCTTAGTATGTTACACACGACAATTATGGATTTTTGTATTTTTTTTAATGTTATCTTTATTAATGCACTCGAGTACTTATATTGTGGAGGCAATCATTGTTAAAGTGCCATGTCAGTGTACTACGATTATTATCGTTATGCTAAATTAAATGTATAAATTTTGTAATAGAATAAACTAGGGAAATTAGCGTTTATTATTTATGATAAGCACATGTGTTAAATAATTGAATCTTGAGTGTTTTTGCTTCAACGATGACAGCTGCGATACCTAACCTCTAAGAAATGTCTTCGTCTCGTAGAATGGTGTTTAAGGGTATTTTTATATATATATATTTTCAAACAATTACTGGGTATTGACACAACATTAAAAATTTATCATGCAGATTTGGACAAGTGAACAAATTAACGCTTTTTTCCCTTAAGAGAAAAGGAAAGGGAAAACAGTCCTTGGGCTGTGCGTTGTAATTGAAAACACGTCTTTATAGCATTGGAGAAATATTTTTCTTGAATAGCAATTACGAGATTACTCTTGTTACACAATTCCAAAATGTTAGTTCAGTATTTCAAGATCAAATGCAAACTTTTTGTATACTAACAACGCTTCGCTTTAAATATCTGTANAAAATGTTAGTTCAGTATTTCAAGATCAAATGCAAACTTTTTGTATACTAACAACGCTTCGCTTTAAATATCTGTAGGCCTACACAAAGATATGAAAACTTTGTGTTCCATAGTAATTGTTTATTTTTGCAACTTTCTGTTAAATTATAGAAATACATACTTGATTTTTCATCAGAAGTGCGTTTTTGAATTTATCTTATTCTCTTTTAACAATTTTGTGAGGTTAACATACAAAACTTTCATTTTATGTGATCTTAGGTTCCATAATTTTTACTGTTGTGTTGGTAGTTAATGTACTACTTTAATGTTAACTTTAACGTACAATGGAAAGTAAATTGTGTTCCACCTGTGTGCCCCTTTTAAATAATCATAGAAGGAACTTCAAGCCAGTCCACCTAACAATAGAAAGAAAAAATTTCAAGGAAAGGCAATTAAATTGTGCAGAATCAAAGACCTATAGTTATTTTGACCAAACCTTAGTTTGTATGTTTTGATTTTTGAAGTTGGAATAAACTACATTCATACGTTAATGCAGATCTATTTTGATCTGGAAACGCATTTCAAAAGCTTTCAAATAAAGATTGCCCCCACACACTCAGTATTTTCAATTTGGTGTTATAGCGTGCAAGTCCATCTGTATTTTCAATTTGGTATGACTATGCAGTTTTGATAGTGCGTTTGATTACATTGAAAATTGGAAATACATAATTTTTTTATGTATAATATTGCCTATTCAGATCAGTTATGTGAACACAAGCTTCCCTGGATATACGACTTGTTAAAATTGAAAATACAGTNAATATTGCCTATTCAGATCAGTTATGTGAACACAAGCTTCCCTGGATATACGACTTGTTAAAATTGAAAATACAGTTGTAGCGTTATTGTACAACACAGGCCTATAAAACTAATTTATGTGTAATTATACAGGTCATGGTTTCAGTAATACCAGTTACCTCTTGTTTATTTATTTACTGTAGGTTCACAGGAGTCCAGTGGAACTTCTCCTTGGAATCAGTACAAAACATTTTGGTGGCATTTTAAGTACTCATTACAACAATTGAACAGAAAATAAATTTAAATCATGGTAGTCTCATATTATAAATATTGCATAATGGTTCATAGAGCATGCATACAATTAAAAATATTGTTTCAATAATGAAATGAAGTCCATGGAAGCCTGTTGCTATAGGTAGTCTTAAGCAAGTCCAGCCTTTTACTACTTGAATGAAAACATTTTGAGAGTGCAGACACAAATAGACACAACTTACAGTAAGAATTACATATCCAATATCGCATATATCTTATGATAATTCACAAGTTACCTAGAAANTTAGACACAACTTACAGTAAGAATTACATATCCAATATCGCATATATCTTATGATAATTCACAAGTTACCTAGAAATAAGTTGCATAAAATTGAAATCATATAGCATTTGTCTAGTCTTCTATGTACATGAACAAACGCTTTTAAAGTGTGCAACAAATTTACATACATACTATAAAAGTACAGATGCACTTAACATTAACCAAACCAAATAGTCTGCAAACATCAGCAATAGGTAATTATCCAGTTTAGTGACTTNACAGATGCACTTAACATTAACCAAACCAAATAGTCTGCAAACATCAGCAATAGGTAATTATCCAGTTTAGTGACTTTTCTGAAGTCCTAGATAAACGAAATTAGCATTAATGTATTCTGCACAACTTACCTTGTTAATATTCAGGAGGGTGNCTTCTGAAGTCCTAGATAAACGAAATTAGCATTAATGTATTCTGCACAACTTACCTTGTTAATATTCAGGAGGGTGTCATGTTAAAAGAAGTAGAATTTATGAAACAAAATAGTTAAAAATATGAGCAGGCCACCAGTTCGTTTACGGCAGACACCGTGACGCGTCAGATGTGATTTTAACGGACATAATAATTGCAGGCATTTCTTTGTTTCAAGTCAGCAAACGAATATTCTCGCAAATAAAACACGCATGTTTGATGGATGTGGTACGGACCAGAACCAGACTTTCATAATGGACGGAGCAGGTTTGAACTTTACTCTCGTTCCGCAATGGAAACGTAATAATTTTTAGGTCAGTACTGTAAATAACCATGTAAATTACAAGCATTAAAGGGGAACAGTATGTTTTCACGGAATAATTTGCAGTGATATCAACTGTCGCACAAGATGGCGAGTGTTGTCAACTTAGAAGACTGCGTTTAATTTGGCGAAATTTAAAAACATTTAGCTATCAAAGGAATTTTTAATGTAGTAAAATATAATTTAAAAAAATGGATATTTACATGTCAACTAAAAACTGTGTTAAATTTGCCTCCAAAGAAGAGTAAAAAAATATAAAATGCAGCATTACTATGATGATGAAACTACATACTTTATTACTGTACTTAAATTTTAACAATTTTTAGCAGGTTTCTATTTATATCATTGTCTTTAATAAATCGTGTTTGATTTTTGCCACTTTTTTTTACATTTGGGAGAAATTTTTTGCAAGAGTTGCCAGTCATTTGTAATTGACAAATCCAGACTCAATTCTTTATAACATTGCTGACAAGCTGTCTGATATTGTAGGCTCTTCTATAATTTTTTCTGTACTTAGAGGTAAAACTTTGTCTCCATTTGTGTATTTGAGATTCGGATGACGGTGTGAAATGTCTCTCTTCATACTTTCGTCAAGAGTGGGCCGTCAGTCTTTATTAATATTCATTGTAATGGGGCAGTATTTAATTAGAATACTTGGTATATTTACTTTTGCAAATTCTGATAATTGCTGTGCTGCTATTTGCTGATAAGTTCCCTACAAACTTGCTTTTCTCCCTAGGCTAACTTACAGTTCTGCCAAAACTGTCACTGGTTTTATTTTACCTTGAGATGCCACTAAGAGAATCACTCTGCATCAGTTTGAAAATTTTTCGTGTTCAATTGGAAGGTCAACATTTTTCTTCCTGTTTTTTTACTGGTCTGGCCATCCAAAAAGTAAAATATTTTCTGTATGTGAGGAATAGCTTCTCTGGGGTCACGCATAGGGTGTGTTTGGAAGAGATTGAATGTAACAGTGTCCGAAAACATTTTGACGCAAAAGAAATTGTTATTTTTGTTTACCACCATATCAAGTGTAACAAATCACAAAAGGATGGAGGTAGGTAGTTGGTAGGATTCTGAAGCACAAATAAATAATTTTCAGAAAAATCATTTGTATCTACTACTTCACCCTCAGGTTTGATATTACATCATTATAACATTTTTTGCATGTTTGCTTTAGTGTAGGTTTTTAAATTCCTCTGCGAGAAACCCATTAAGGTAACCTTTCTCTTTGAAGACAGTTTATCCTATGTACATCTGCCTGTAGCCAGCCAGTACGTATGTTACACTACCTATTATTGCTTCAAAGTTCTTAGTGGGTCCTTAAAGGTGCCCATCCCAGGACTCAAATTACATTTTTTTCTGTAACATCACAATAAATGACTGTGCAATGACTAATAAATTACTGCAAAAAAAAATTTGTGTGCGACATACTGTGTAGAATGGTGGGGCTAGATTTATGTACTTGTGGCGTTTTAAATGCTCAGTTCTGAAGTTTATGGCTCATTCTTGTAGGGTCTAAGTCGTAGGGTTGTAAAGGACGTACCTTGATAAATTTCTTGTATTTTGAATTGCTGCAAAGTATTTTCGTTACTAACTTTTGTTGTTGGAGGATTTGTTTTAGGCTCAGAACATGTGAACAATTTCGCCAATGTAGTGTGTTCAAGTTCACACTCCTCCAGTAAAGGATTTCCTTCCAGAAAGATATTGTCTGGTGCACAGATTCCCCAATATTGTCTTATCTCTTTGAGGCCAGTTAAAGAAGTCTTAATTCACCCGCTGGCTTTCAATAAAAGGTTGACATTCTGAGGATGCTGTTTGCAGCGAATGATGAAACATTGGNCTTAATTCACCCGCTGGCTTTCAATAAAAGGTTGACATTCTGAGGATGCTGTTTGCAGCGAATGATGAAACATTGGTCACTGTTACTGCAGCCATTGCTGAATCACAACCCGTGATATTCAGTCTTGATAGGTTGCCAGAACAAATCAGTTTCCTGCATACTGTTTTTGTCTGCTGCAGTATGTTAAATGCCCAATTTTTAAGATTCGCTCCAGAACGTAACAAAAAATAAAGTTGTAAGTGCACGTGCAGACAAACAAATGATAGCATGTTCAAATGAGATTTATAAATGTTTTTTTTTTTTTTTTAATTAAATTAAATTAAAATTGTTTTTATGCAAGCGTGAATTTAGAAACCGTAAAAGGTGGAGGCACCTATGTAAAGAATGCGGAAAAAGACACTTGCGTATGATGATAGGCATGCTTTTCATTGCCTGTTGCCACCCATATTATCTTAGGAGTCTTAATCTTGCAATAAGATACAAAATAAAATTAACTGTCTGTTCCTAATGTTTTGTTAAAGTGCAAACAGTTAAGGTAAAAGATGACTTGTGGAAAGCATGGTAAGGCATTTTAGAATAATTTTTGCTGTAGAACATTAATGTATTTGTTTTGTTCTCAAATCTTGCAGTTCTCATCCTCTACTTCCATTTAAGCATTTTTAAGGGAGGGGCAACGCCTCTCCCCCCCCCCCCCATCGTTTTATGTGAATATGTACAATCTCTGTTAATTTAGGATGCGACAAAAATGCAATGTCTCGCGCATATATGTGGTGACCCTTAGCATAAGTCTGCAGTAAAGTTTTGTGTTATTTTTCATATAATTTTTTATCTGTTCTGGTGGTACTTCTGTGTATTTCTACAGCTGACTTAATTTTGTTGGTCAGGAACTTCAAGACCTTGGCAGAGACCCACCTGCGCAGTGTTCAGCTGGNTTAATTTAGGATGCGACAAAAATGCAATGTCTCGCGCATATATGTGGTGACCCTTAGCATAAGTCTGCAGTAAAGTTTTGTGTTATTTTTCATATAATTTTTTATCTGTTCTGGTGGTACTTCTGTGTATTTCTACAGCTGACTTAATTTTGTTGGTCAGGAACTTCAAGACCTTGGCAGAGACCCACCTGCGCAGTGTTCAGCTGGACCAGTAGGCGATGATCGTAAGTAATGTTCATCAGCTGTGACATTTTAACAGTTTTTTGTAGTTGTAGCGGGATACCTTTTGTGCCAGCACTGCATTCTGATACTTGCCGATTTCACTTGCCAGTTATTTCAATAATGCCAGCTACTGCTGAGCAATGGTGTTCACTGGCACTCGTTCCCATGTGCAGCTGGGTAGCACCCTGCACGAGGCTAACTCGTTCCCAGGTGCAGCTGGGTAGCACCCTGCACGAGGCTAACTTGAGTACTGAAAGCACTGAGTTTATTGCAGGTAGATAGGTCATTCTGTGTCAGTAAAACAAGATTTTAATGGGAGATTCAAGTTGTAATTTTCTCAGATATTTACAGTGTGCAGATGATATTAAATACAAAGTAGTCCTGATTGGAATTTCGCACGCAAGTCATAGATAAATAAACTCAAAACAGAGTTTGTTATCAAAATATATTTCTTGTGTAAAACAAATACCAGAATAATTTGTTATGCATAAATAGTCAAGATTGAAATAAAATTTGATACTTCAATTATATTTTGCCCTTTTTTTTTTTTTTTAATTTTAATGAATACTACTCGTAGGCATTCCAAAACTGTCAACTTAATGACAAGACAAATACAGTTACATGCCTGTATAGTCCATTCGTGGTTCCTTCCTATTTTTCTGAAGCCCTGCTTAAGTTATACTTTCGGGCTGCCTACTATGTATCCTTCCACCACATGTAAACAAATACACAGCCATGTGACGACTCCCATCTAGTCAAATGCTTTGTTTACATTTTTTTAACTGTCCAAACAATGCAGACATGTATTTAAAAAAACGTGGATTATATATTGTAGGCTGCCCCGCATAACTAAATAATATTGATTGTAGTTAGATACGAGTTTGGCCGATATTTTCAAGTGACAACTGTGACTGTGACAAATATAAATTTTTAACTGTGATATTGTCATTGTGATTTTTAAAAAAAGGTAATTATAAAGAATGTCAGGAAAATAAAGAATTTCCAAAAATCAGGAAAATAATACCTGCAAATTTTATATGTGGTCATCACTAATCACAATTAATACAAATTTTACTGGGGCTTCGCGTAATTTACAGTAAATACCATGAAATGTGATGGTGACGAAGGCTATTAAGATCGAAGTGTTTGTGGTAAAACACGTGAAATTTATATCAAATATATTTCTTTCGGGCCGCAGAAGCGTGTTTCATTCGAGAACACTTCTGGAAAATTAAACACATTATTACAAAACGTTATAGTCACAAGTTATAGTTTTGCCAGTGCGCTAGGATTATACAGGTTTAAACCACGGTATTTTAGCAGTCCGAATATCACTTACTTCTGTTGAATTTTTCAAGGTTTGCCTTGTCTATATTCACGAGAGGATTGTACTAAGAACATATTACTAGTAGAAATTATATACATATTATATATCCTGCGAAAAGATTTTCACTGATAATGTTTATAAACAGTTGACGTGTATCAACATGATACATTCCAATTCATTTGGTGATGAATGATTCACAGAGNAACGTTATAGTCACAAGTTATAGTTTTGCCAGTGCGCTAGGATTATACAGGTTTAAACCACGGTATTTTAGCAGTCAGAATATCACTTACTTCTGTTGAATTTTTCAAGGTTTGCCTTGTCTATATTCACGAGAGGATTGTACTAAGAACATATTACTAGTAGAAATTATATACATATTATATATCCTGCGAAAAGATTTTCACGGATAATGTTTATAAACAGTTGACGTGTATCAACATGATACATTCCAATTCATTTGGTGATGAATGATTCACAGAGNTGATAATGTTTATAAACAGTTGACGTGTATCAACATGATACATTCCAATTCATTTGGTGATGAATGATTCACAGAGACAGGAAACAAATCTGAATTGATTTTGGTTTATACTACAGTTGTATGCTGGGAATGTGCGCCAATTCAGTGTACTGTGTGAATTTGACTGCGCTGCGATTTGTGATTTGAGAGTATTGTTACGCGTGTTTTATTGCAAATCGTTCTGTTTGACGTATTAAATCAAATTATTGTGTGAAAATAATAGCGTTTGTGCCATTTTGTCCATGCGAAGTGTTAAAATATAATAATTGTGGTTAAATTTGAGTGTGGAGTTTTGACAAATTGAATAGATGTTAACGTGTCGTGCTTAATCACCTAGGAGGTATGATTGCCACTTCAATGGGTGAGTAACGTAATACATTTGGAGTTTTAGCATTGAATATATATATAATGTTGTCAATTGTACTGTGTAGTATTGCGTGGGAGTGTGCCGCCAGTCATGTAAAATGCAGCAGACCAAATTAAACCTAACTTCACATTGGGTGAATCACAGGGGTGGATGAACAGACACGAGTATACTTATACATTTTCTAACACTCTAGCTCTTGTTGGCACACTCTTCCCCTGTAATCACGTATAGTGAAGTTAGGTTAGGTCGTCTTGTATTTAACTTACATTTCATTTTTCATAACTTTTATGTGCTTTACCCCACGGTTTCCTTCATTCTTCATAGCCCTCCCCATTATCGTATTTGCGGTTTTTGTTGATAATGTTTTAGTAAATGTGTGTTCTGTGTAATTAGTAGAGTTAAATTTTTCCGTGAATTTTTATTTTGTTTTTGAAAAAGTTGCTATTCTTTATAATTACAGAGCCAAAAAAATATATGGCCGAAAACAGATTAGCTTTAGAACTCTGAACATGTGCTTATATCTGGCTCTCCACAAACCAGCCATTTTTAAATTAAATTTCTATAGGAACACTCTAAAAACTTTTCCTTATTTCTGACCTATTTTGTGAAGTTTGTCTTGGCAGTGTGCCCATGGCATGCGACCTGCCAAGTGCGGCAAGTCTGCAAATGGTAGCACCAAGCTATTCGTAGGTGTGAAGTTTCTTTGAGAAGCTTTAATAATTTAGCACTGAAACTGAAGTGGGCATTACTTTCCTGAGTATTCTGTTGTGTTACCATAAACCCTAACCTACTTGCTAAAAGGCATTTATAATCAGGCATTTATTTAAAATAAGCAACAGTGACACTTTGAAAACCTATAAAGTATAGGCTGTTCACGGTTAAGTGAGCACTTAGAGGCCCTAGTTACTTTTTTCCTTTAAGCCATTTTTTTATTCTTTAACCACCATTTTTTAAATACGTATTCCCATGTAAATAATAAACACAGTGTAATTCCACTGCATTTGGAAGTTAATGTCTAAGACTTAAACAAAATATATTTATTGACTATTACAAGTCCTCACTGTACTCTGAAAAGCCTATAGGCACTAATTTCACTAATTTTAGGCAAGGCAAGTACTGAAATTAAATTTTTAGTAGTGAAGGTGACGTGTATTTTAGTCCCACAGTCAATACTGTTTCTGCCTTGTCTGTTTAGTAGAATAAAGAGATTACATTNAAGGTGACGTGTATTTTAGTCCCACAGTCAATACTGTTTCTGCCTTGTCTGTTTAGTAGAATAAAGAGATTACATTCTCCAGACACCATGTGCACACAATTGAGATATGATGATGAATCATCAGGCACTCTATGGGCCTAACGACACAACAANAAGGTGACGTGTATTTTAGTCCCACAGTCAATACTGTTTCTGCCTTGTCTGTTTAGTAGAATAAAGAGATTACATTGTCCAGACACCATGTGCACACAATTGAGATATGATGATGAATCATCAGGCACTCTATGGGCCTAACGACACAACAANGTCCAGACACCATGTGCACACAATTGAGATATGATGATGAATCATCAGGCACTCTATGGGCCTAACGACACAACAAACACTACAGTAAGATAAAACAACATAACTTGGAAGAACAACCTTGCATCAGAAACAATAATGAAAACCCACCAATTAAAGTGGCCTTCCTAAATTTTTGAAGTTAAATAGAGCTTTGGGTTATTTATATGTACCAAACCTGCCTCCTGAATTTTTTCAAAAAGTTTACAGACAAAAGTACAATAAAATATGTTCTTGAGCCAATACAGTTTCTTATTGATGTTTTAATTACTTTAGAATTACAAAATAACTGGTGACTTCGAAATGGAAAAATATGTAATTGGAAAATAAAAAACTGATGTATTTACTTCATAATTAATGGAGGAGGTAGCCTATATTAAGAATTTTTGTAATGAAAATTTTACCTAATTTGAAATTTAGGTAAAAACATTACCCCTGTATCTGCATAGCAGAGTCAAAAACATAAGAGATACAGTCATCTCTAGAATCAACGGGAATGATAACCCATTTTAGGAGAACTGTGACAAATTTTGTTAATCAAAAAATTTGAAGGAAGTAGGGTGAATTATAAGTTTGTTGCTTTCATTTTGGTTGCNTGTGACAAATTTTGTTAATCAAAAAATTTGAAGGAAGTAGGGTGAATTATAAGTTTGTTGCTTTCATTTTGGTTGCTGGCCGTTGTGATTATCTTCGCCGCTACTGTAAGACACGGAATGGGGACTATCTAAATATTCAACACCACCCCACTAGCTCTTGACTGGTCCTTCCATCAAGATCACCTGTGCTTACCCATGTGCACCTGCCATTACTTAAATTATACCCCAGTTACCTGATTCAGAACAAAGCCCGATGGCAATGTATTTAGCATTACTTCATCACGTGTGTACACCCATCAAATTTTGACAATAACTTCCTTCCAANGCCCGATGGCAATGTATTTAGCATTACTTCATCACGTGTGTACACCCATCAAATTTTGACAATAACTTCCTTCCAAGGATTTTCTCTAAATTCCCAACAAACAGTTAAGATGGCAGACACACAAGTAAAATACATCAAACACCATATATATTTGTACAAATGAAAATGGTATAATCTGTAGAGTTAATTTTTACACTAAATTATATTAAATGCAAGTTTGAATAAATTAACTTTTCTAATAGCTCCAAATAGTAATTATTAGACAAATATAAGTTGATAGGTACATGACATGGCATCGTATGTAATGTCCATACAGTATAAATATGGCCTTTTAAAAAAAAAAATTTACTTCATTTTCCTTATTCACCTCTATTATGTATAGGAAAAATACAAATAATTGCTCTCCAACGATCATTATCTTGCAAAAACAGGGCAAAAGACTCGTGTACATATCTTTACAGGTTTACATATCAGATTATTATACAAAGTAAAAGCTGCGAGGATAATACCACAGAACTATCTTCTCCTTTTGAGGTTAGGTAAAATATTCCTGGTGTCTGTTTACAACCTAGAAAGTTTAGGTCAACCTTACTTTGGACATATTGTTACATGCTGCCACTCTGTGGTGCTTCCCTTGGCTCATTTTGCTTCAGCACAGTGTGACAGAGGAGTCACCATGTTGCTCGAAGCTTAGTGCGATAAGTCTATCGAGACTCGTGCCGCCCTCTGTCGTTAGAAGATTTAATTGCTTGTGTTATTGTTGCAAAAATGTTCTGGTCATTGCCCTCACCTTCCTCAGCATGACTCGGGAGCGAGTAACTTGGATCTGGCTGCCTGAACTATATAGGCTGCAGCAGGCCCCCGAGTTGACAATCTGGAGTCCTATACGGACTTAGGCACCAGGTGTACGGGACCAGTGGGAGTGAAGACTGCGAGGATCAGTCCGTTGTAATTGGTTCGTAAAAGTGCTGCACATCCAATCGGCCTGCTGGTTGTCAAGATTGCGTACTGTGGAAAATGAATCTGATGCCATGTTTGACCGACAATTAGTGATGGAATAAAGAAGAATTTGTAGTGTTTTTATTTAGTTTTCACTTAGAAAAAGCTACATTGTAAAAGCAATTTTGTTGAAATATATAATTTCATTATTAAACATTCAAAACAAGTAAAAATTGTAAATACGAAAGTTAATTTGCCATATTCTGTTGTACGTAAGTTATTATTATTATTAAAGTGTTTATTAGTTTACTGTTGTGGGGCTTTAGTAACATCAGTTTCACATTCATTACTTCAGTCACCAAATATGATTTTAAGTAGAACCCTGTTGTAAAATTTTTCAAGGTGTCTGTAAAAAAAGAGGTTTATGCAGGAAAATGTTATAAGCAGAAAACTATATTACTACCTGTAGGCTTTCCTGATGACCTACGTTGCATGCTGTGTGTTGGATGTGCGCATACTGATTGCTCCTCTGGAGGAATTTATACTGTTTTGTTAGTTTTTTTTTTATTGTCCTTTTGCATCCTTTTGAGGTTTTTCTCAGCCTTTCATTTTTGCCTCTTGTTGAGTTTTTTAATCTGTTTTTTACCGGACTGTTGCTTCTGCCTCGTGGGGAGGTTTTTAATCTGTTTATGACTTGATTTACCTTTTCACCCTGTGTAGAGGTTTTTCCTTATAACTTTACTGTGGGCCTTAATGACCTCGCTGTTGAGCGCCCCCACACTTCCTTTCACTCACTCACTACTTGTTGGGACACATCAAGAAAAACAAAATTTTTATAATTTATGTAAATAGCCAGTTGAGTTAAGCATCTTCATCTGAATCATGTGATGCAAAAATATCAGATGTATGAATTTCTTAGATCATTACATCATAAATTAATGCACAATTCCATGCGTTATTGGAGGCTTCTTCACTTATCTACTGTTGGTTACGTTATTAATTTTCAGGTCTATATTTTCTAAAGTTCTTAATATTTCAAGTATAAACTGTTTTCTGTATCTGTAGGTTACTGCATTGTTAGTATGTCTGAAATTTTAATTACGAGTAAAATTGCATTTGAGTTCCTGCCATGAATTGAACAAATACTGATGCTATTAGCAAGAAATGAAAAATATTGACATTGTTATATGCAGGAAAGAAACCATTTGCCTTTATGGAGAAATGGCACGGCCATGAAATAATGGAGTTGCATGTGGGAATGTTATAACAGGGTTCTACTGTGCATGCTTGTTGGTCTAAAAGAAAAATTTTATATACTAGTAGATTTAAGCAGAGACACTCGAATGATTTTGCGATGTTTTAAGGAAAGGCAGGGAAATTGCAGAGTGCATGAATTAATGTTGGATCTTAATTGTGTCATAGACCGTAATGCAATTCAAATGCTAGGTGGGTGATCCCGTAGAAGTAAGCTAGTTTTCATTCACCAGAAAAGTACATCTATATTTTTGCCATAATTGTTGTTTTCTCAGTATTTGTGTTAGTTCAGGGGATGTCCTACACATTGAAGTAAAACACAGTCACCAGAATAAGTGTTTTATTTGTATGTTAAAATTAAAGTTGTCACATTTATGTAGAACTGTTTTTTTTTATTTGCAGTTTTCCACTGGCAAGCAACAATCATGGGACCAGTAAGTGACTCTGTTTACTTATCATTAATTAGTTTTAACTGTGTACCTATATGCACATAATATTCATTGCAATGTCGCTATTCTGAATTTGTTGAAAGGTTTGAGCAATATTGCTAGGAAAGTTCTTTGTTCATGCATGAACAAATATTGTTTATTATTATACGCTCAGACCTTGTTCAAAGTAGGTGAAGTCCATTTATCTATGTGATGATTTTAAATTCATTACCATAGTGACACACAAAAGCTTTATATGTGTGTCTCTGATAGCTTCAGAGTAGCTATTAACCCTTGGTGGGAGGCGACTAGTCATTTTCAGTATTACAAATTTGGAGTATTCACAAACAATTGTGGTAGACGTAGAATGGTTTCCAATTGAGCACAACACCAGACTGTACAAAGTAGTAGTACACACACTATCAAAATTGGCAGAAAAAATTTATTTATTTGTAGGAGCAGAACTTAACAATAGATAAAAACAGGTTTTGCAAAAACATTAAAGAATATGAAATTTTAACTGAATTAAAGATATAAGCACAAATTTCACTATCACATAGCACACTTTAAAAAAAACCAGTTACCTATATACAACCTAACTAATCACATAACTATATACATATGTTATATACACACACAATAATTAACACATGTATTAATAAAAAATTTAAATTTTAATTGATGTCTAGTTAAAAGTATAAAAAAACATTACATTCTCATCTAAAGCTTTGTAAAAAGTCTTCGATTTCCTCTATGTTGTAGAAACTCTGATGCTGAAATTTTTATATATATATAAACTTGTCTATGTCCTTTTCAGAAGTTATTTATTTTGGTAGCATTTTTAATAATCTGAATTGTAAAGACCTTCTTCGGATAAAGAGCTCTTACGCTGCATAACTCGCAGCTTATAGGCATTTCTAGTGTCGTATTAATGGACATTTTTCATTTTTATAAAAACTATATTCTGTTTTACAAATTTAATTACATGAATGACATAAATGTGCTGAGTTTTTATTTCATGGGCAATGAAAAAAGGTTAACAAGAGGTTCTTTTGTTTACTGAAACTTGCTAATGTTTCATCATTGTCTGTGCCCTGGTAAATATGTTTTAAGAATAGGTTGTGTAGTTAAGCCAGTGTTACAGATTTTATAATATTTAAATGGTTATATTACAGCTTTTTTTTTTTTTTTTTTTTTTGTAGTGTACCATATACAGTATTCACCCGAAAATAAGACAACCCCCATATTATATCATTTTTCTAAAAAAATAACTTACTCACAATTATAATTTTCTTGCATGAAATCAAAAAAGTAATAGCTCAATCACTGACATTTTTTTTTGCTTAAATCACTGCATGAAATAAAAATACTAAATGACTTGAGATTGATGCTATAAATGTTAGTATTTAATTTTTTTAAGACATAAAAAATACTGTAAATGGCATATTTTAACACTTTCAGAAAATATTTTTAGATTACTGTTTACNTTTTTTTAAGACATAAAAAATACTGTAAATGGCATATTTTAACACTTTCAGAAAATATTTTTAGATTACTGTTTACAAACTTCTGTTTTGTTTACCATGTTAGGAAAAAACACTGACTAAAATAACGATATGAATGTAGATATTAGATAAACACTTGAAAGAAATATGTACAGATAGTGCCACCCTTATGGAATCAAAACCATGCATCATTTACTGCAGGTCGTTGGCCGCAATTATTTACATAGCGGCAGTAGGTTAATGCTATAACCACAGTGTAAACAGGGAAGTTAAGATATAACTGAATTATATTTTGCGTTATTTCTATATTTGCATGAAAAATATATGAAGTTGCATGTGATGTGATTGGCAGTCGAATGGGTATGTAGACATTGCATGTTATTGTAGGATGAAACAGTTTGCTGTCAATTGTAAGACGACCCCCATTTTTTTTAAATACAGTTTAAAGTGAAAACTGTAGTCTTATTTTTGGGTGAATGCGGTAATGACTAAACAAGGAGTGGGAAATATGCCTAGGTAATTAAATTTTTCCGCTCACTTAACGTGTTGGTGTAAACAATAACATTGTTCACGTTTGCTGTTTAAAGGTAAGCCGTTGTTTACAAATACAAATTTATTATATTAAATTAAATTTCTCACAAGATGGATCAATTAATATTTTATATACTCATTTATATTGTAGTACTTTTTGTGTAGCACGGATAAACCATGGATATATACAAAATATAACGAAACTTCAGCTTCTTGGTATAAATTTTTCTTGATACTCAATTTGAAGCAGAGATAGCATTTTGAGGTTTGATTTTTATGATAAATACCCTGCCCTATTTTCGGTAAATACAGTAGTTACTGTTGGTTCTTTTATTGATAACTCGCTTGTAAGCTCATGGCTTGTTTTTTTTTATGAATCATGTTGCCGACTTTGCTATAAGATAAGATTCCTGGAAAGTAGTTTTTTTTATCCAGATGTAGAGATATAAGTTCTGCAGTCTGGCAAAGTACGTTATGTATAAAAATCAGGTTATTTTCTTAGGAAATAAAAATTTTCTGCTGTTGACTTTTATGTTTGGTTGGGTGTGCTTTGGAGTGTGTGTTCCTGTTAACAACGTAAATTTAAAGTTNTTCTGCTGTTGACTTTTATGTTTGGTTGGGTGTGCTTTGGAGTGTGTGTTCCTGTTAACAACGTAAATTTAAAGTTGTGTATTTTTAGATAGTTATTGTGAAAAATTTCCATATAAGAGCGTGTCAGTTTTAAATTCTGTGCCAGAGCTGTTATCACTGACAAAACTTATCGTGGATCTGGTGAAAAATACAAAGAAGTTAGTTGAGCTGTGTAGAGGACATCCACAAAAATGTTGGAGAAAGTGTTTGATTAGATTNTTCTGCTGTTGACTTTTATGTTTGGTTGGGTGTGCTTTGGAGTGTGTGTTCCTGTTAACAACGTAAATTTAAAGTTATGTATTTTTAGATAGTTATTGTAAAAAATTTCCATATAAGAGCGTGTCAGTTTTAAATTCTGAGCCAGAGCTGTTATCACTGACAAAACTTATCGTGGATCTGGGGAAAAATACAAAGAAGTTAGTTGAGCTGTGTAGAGGACATCCACAAAAATGTTGGAGAAAGTGTTTGATTAGATTGTAGCAGTTTGTGGAAATGACGTAGGAATATGCCTTGTTGCAAAAGACATTGCTTTAGTTTATTCCATGCTCTTTTAATCATTTAAAAAAAGGTGTTCTGCATTTTTTATTTTTTACCTTTTAATTTGTAATAGGCATGATGACAGTAACAAAGAAATACAAAAATAATGCTTTTAATTATTAGAATAGATAACAAAGATCGTAAAAAATATACGTAATTTCACATTAATTGTGAGATTAATATTATATTATTAAAATAAAAATACGAAATACGACAATCCGCCATGTTTTGTGAAACACCAATCACAGCGTATTACGTCACGCCTCATTTGCCTATTGTAAACATCATTGAGTTTCATAGATTTCATTCGAACTTTTCCTGTGTTAATCAATAACTCTGTTGTTTCAACAATCAAACTGTCCAGTTTTGAGTATCCATATCCCAAACCAAGGAACGTTAACGATGCATCAAGGATTTATCAAGGCAAACAGCTCTAATTTGCCGAGAGTAGATTTGTTGATGCTGGGAGAATTTCTTGCATCAAACAAAGACTTTTG
>NQII01001089.1:341756-391777 GCA_002778355.1 Clitarchus hookeri | reverse complement strand
AAAAATTTCCATATAAGAGCGTGTCAGTTTTAAATTCTGTGCCAGAGCTGTTATCACTGACAAAACTTATCGTGGATCTGGTGAAAAATACAAAGAAGTTAGTTGAGCTGTGTAGAGGACATCCACAAAAATGTTGGAGAAAGTGTTTGATTAGATTGTAGCAGTTTGTGGAAATGACATAGGAATATGCCTTGTTGCAAAAGACATTGCTTTAGTTTATTCCATGCTCTTTTAATCATTTAAAAAAAGGTGTTCTGCATTTTTTATTTTTTACCTTTTAATTTGTAATTGTATAAAGTTTTACTATTTGAAAATAAAACTTCATTTTTATAATATCAAACCTTAATATGCTTGTATAGCCTTCTGTTGCAAATTTAATACCTTGGGTATAATTAGTGAAAACAAAATTGGCCAGTTAATTTGCATATTTAGGCATGAAACCTTTTCCAAACTACTTCAAATCTCTCCTTATAAAGAGATAATTATCCTGTTCTTCTGAGTGTTCATTGTGTTTCTCTGGTGTTATATATTAGTAGAGACCTGACCTGAAAAAATAGTGTTATTTTTGTCAAAAATAGCTGATATTTTCTTGCTACAAAATGGAGGTTTCTGCATGAGAATTGCTCCCATTTTCCATGTGCTCTTTATAAAGACCTTCATAATTTGAACACACAAAATACGTTGTAAGAAGCAACTATGTGACATAAAACAATAATAATTCGCTAAAATACTACATGATTTTCTACAATTCGTTAATTACAGCTCAAAATGTTTGAAAAACATAATTTTTCATTTTTTATGTTTAAATTCACATTATCGCGTTTGCTAAATTTCTGGTCTCTATTAGGTATAGTTTCTTGCCTTTATTGTAATGCTACCATATCTCCAGATATGTAAATATTTCTTCCCTCATTTGAAAATGAAATATTCTGTGCCATTTACATTAAATTTAAATAAGATAGTCAGGAAGTGTTACTTGTAAACTACTCGTAGGCTGGTTATGATAAATTAATGTATAGATAGAGTGAAACTGCGAAATAATTAGAAAAGTAAATACTGTTCCTATTTTTTTATTACATTTACATGCATTAAAAAATAATAAACCAAAGAAATAATTCCAGGAGGGCCGTAGTCTTTATGATAGGTTTCAGAAGGCAATTAGTCTGGTGTATGAAAATGTTATGGAAAAGTGGAAAAAAAATTTCCATTTGTGTTGGTAACTAGTGAAGATACTGCACCTTCACGTGCCAGAAAAAATTCAGTATGTAATNAAAAAAATTTCCATTTGTGTTGGTAACTAGTGAAGATACTGCACCTTCACGTGCCAGAAAAAATTCAGTATGTAATATTGCCTTGTGGAAAAATATAAATTAGTTTATTATAGTATCTTCAAATTATAATTTGAAAGCAGCGCATTTGATGTGAAATCTGTTGAAGGTGGTTGTATTTTAAGTTGTGAATTGGACATAAACTAAAGAAGAGAGATCAGGGCCAAGTTCACCATTCCCTGTGTGTGCGTGCATGTGCGCATGTGTGTGAATGCAGACATTGAACTTTCCATGCTAGGCAAAACTTTGTGTAGGAAGAGCTTAAAACTTAATTCACTTTCTTTGCTTACTTTAACATCCAATTGAGAAATGGCAGCCGACTTGTACGAGACACTACTCTGTAGTGATGACTTTAAATATTTCTCTGCTGAAGGCTGCAGATAATGCACACACATTTATTAAGAATGTTATTTTTAGGCAAGTTTATTCATAAGTGATGAAATGGACACTAGTGAGGTGTTATGCAATAGGAAACTCACATTAATTAATAATTTTATAAACATTAGTTTTTATGGGTGTAATGTATGTTTCAGTAGAATTGATGAACTATCAATCAAATACTTTAGCTTTGTTCCTGTCCCATTAGATCCAACTCATCACCTCTGCAAGATAAGACCGAAAGATAACTGATAAAACAGCAGATAAAAAGCTCCTGCTTAGCAGAACACTTTTAACGCCTCTGTGCGGAATGAGCTTCGAGGAAAGTTAACTGCTATCTATTATGGGCAGCATGTTGTGGTAGTTGATGTGCGGTGATGTACTAGAGTGTGCAGTATTGAGTAGATGGCATAATTATTGGTTGTTGTAGTTGGCGTGACATATTCAGGATGAGCAGTGACATTTTCACTTCCACAGTACATGTGAACACTCGTTTAATTTCCATACACAAAAGACACTGTATAAAAAGNGCAGTGACATTTTCACTTCCACAGTACATGTGAACACTCGTTTAATTTCCATACACAAAAGACACTGTATAAAAAGGATAAAAAGCATTTTGGAACAAAATCAACTTTCTACCTTAGTACTGGGAATAAAAGGAGGATAGTGGGTTTCACTCNTATAAAAAGCATTTTGGAACAAAATCAACTTTCTACCTTAGTACTGGGAATAAAAGGAGGATAGTGGGTTTCACTCAAATTTTATTAATTTAAAATGTCTGTTAGGAAATCAGAATTAGGTTAGGTGCAAGGAAAAGATGCTGACTATTAGAAAACTTGAAATCCCTTATATGTTTTACTCAATCTGAATTAGGAGTTTAATATCTTCAAGTAGCGACCATCCTTACAGAAATTACTTGAGCTGTCAAAAATTTGAAAATTAATTTCTGCTTTCTATAGGTTAAAAATGAAGAATTAAAATGTTACTAATTCCAAATGCTTTAATTCTCACGTTTCTGAATTAAGTTTTTACTTCCCGACTGCATGATAAGAAACTGTCACTTGTACTGGTTACTACCCAAAATGTCGCTCAAAATTGAAAGTCAAAATCATAATTTCTTTGCCCCAAACAACTAATTATTGGATTCAAAATGTTTGTCAAAGTTAATAATGATAATTGTATTGCTCCGGCACTAGCTTCAGTCCGTATAGCAGTAGACCACGGGATCATATCATGGTAATAAAAATTGGTCTTAATACAAAAATTTTATAAAAGTGAAGTAGTATTCTCTAAGTAATCATTGAAGTTGTTTGTCATTTTGTGCCCCTCCGGCAATATACAAAGGACGGCATCGCCTTGTACGTAGTTGGTGCCATTGTCAATAAGATGGCGCCTCAAAATAGGCGGCGTCTGGAACCACTAAAAGAAAACTCAACGCCTACGCGCTCTTCTTGGCGTGGTGCGGCATTCTTGCCAATTAAAATCAAACCACTAAATTAGGCTGGCGCCGGGGAATAAACAGCTTTAATCCCGACAAAAATTAGATGCGGCCGTCTTAATCAAAAGTTTTACCAGAAGCATCACTTATGGCAACTACGTAAATGAGCACACAAAAACCAGAAACTGCTTCTAGAAAAAAACTGAAAGACACAAGAAAAATAAAATTGCGAAAGAGACAACTACACAAGAAAAAATTAAAACAAATTACAACATAAAAATGTTTTTGAAAAACTAAATTTAAATTTTATGGTTAAAATTACTGAAAATGCTATCCCTATAAAATGGATGGGTGGATACAAATACTGTTAAGTCTTACATTAATACAAAATGAAAATAATTATTGAAGTGATCAAAACTAATATTTAAAAAAAACATTATGAGAAAACTAAAACCAAAATGAAACTTGAAATCAATAATTGCAATAAACATAGGCTTTTAAAGGAAATTTCTACAATAGACTTATTATAAAGTTAACAAATCTGCAAAGTCAGAAAAGATTTTACGGGCCACTCTCAAAGTATAGTTAAGGAATGCTATGTTTCATTATTTAAACAACTGAATGTTATGGTAACTCTACTGTTATTGATTCAAAAATACTTACACTATAGTGGTTTAATATCTTGGTATGGTTGCTTATTTTAACTTGTTACTGTCATATTTTAGTATAAAAGTAGTTGGTACTATTAAATTTTTTTACTTAGTGTCATGTGCCATGTTGCATATGTGTTCTTCTGGTAGGTATTTCAAGTCAACATTATGTCTGCGAGAATTAATTATGCGATAAACTTCTTTTAAAAGAAATTTTCAAGTAAAAGACTGATTGTACAAAACCATTTTTTAAATACTTTTGGGTGTAGTGTAAGGAAAGCAGTCTGTTAATTACTAGTGTCAGTGAACCTGTTAACGTGCTTGCTATGTCGAACAGATCCAAGTCTTTATAAGAGGAATCAGCTTCCTCTCATGAAACTAGATAGCTTCAACCTCTTGTGTACCTTTTTACTCAAGTGTTTTTATGATCACAATATGAGGTACTTGTTTAATTATATTGCTATTCTTTTGTAGGGCAACATCATTTGCCTAAAAGTTGAAATAGTTACATGTGGGTGTTCTCTGTTACTGCTAACTTATTTTTTCACTTGTTGCAGCCAGACAGTCCATACCAGGGTGGGGTTTTCTTCTTAACAATCCATTTTCCCACGGATTATCCATTTAAACCACCAAAGGTAAGTTGAATTAATTATTCATGTTTGTTTGTCGATATTTTCACAAAAGTTGCGTGCTAATAGAAACATTCATATAAATTCACTAGATCAAATTTTTCTGCAGTAATTAATTAACACTAATGGACAAAAAAATGTAGCACCTAGGAGTAGTGTGAATGAAATTAAACTGTGCATGTTGAAAGGTCACTTTATTTCATTCTAACGATTACAATATTATGTTACTGGCCTTGGAGGGTACCTCATTGACACACATCCAGAGATATGTGTTGGGTGTGGAAGACTGCACCAGCTGTCTCATGTCACTGGTGTACCACTGTGCAGTCAGGTACCACCTGAATCACTACCTCTTGAAATTGTACCCTTGTCTCCCTGCATAATGATGCCAGTACTAGTACTGGTTGGACTCATCACAGCATTGGCAGTATGTGTCCTCAGCAGAATGGAGNCACACATCCAGAGATATGTGTTGGGTGTGGAAGACTGCACCAGCTGTCTCATGTCACTGGTGTACCACTGTGCAGTCGGGGTCCCCTGAATCACTACCTCTTGAAATTGTACCCTTGTCTCCCTGCATAATGATGCCAGTACTAGTACTGGTTGGACTCATCACAGCATTGGCAGTATGTGTCCTCAGCAGAATGGAACTGCTCTACGAACACAATGTGACATTACTCATTCCCCAGGATTCCAAATGCTGTAGTCTCAATAATTGCAGCCTANACTGCTCTACGAACACAATGTGACATTACTCATTCCCCAGGATTCCAAATGCTGTAGTCTCAATAATTGCAGCCTACCTGTGGGACAGTGAACCCATAGTCTGGATGATGGCCACTTCTCTAAACATGGTGCTGGATGACACAGGGTGTCGTAGTGTATCCGGTAATTGTCTCTAGGCGGCATGTGCCAATGTCATTGGGTTGCGTAATGCTTGGCATACAGTTCACACATTTTGTTTGATGCATATTGCGTTTTAATATGTATATTGAAACACTAACCTTGGGACACAGGTAAACTCAAATGTAACAAAAGTTAAAACNATATTGCGTTTTAATATGTATATTGAAACACTAACCTTGGGACACAGGTAAACTCAAATGTAACAAAAGTTAAAACGGTATATACCGTAGAATATATGGCTAGCAGGATATGCATGATAATGTTAAATTTTTATTAATTGATTTTTTTCCATTGTTATGTATGTAATCTATCCTTTAAGAAACACATTTGAGAAAGTGCTCATTTAGTTGCATAAAAAACCAGGGTGTCTTATTTTTAAATTTGCAGAAACGAGCCAAAATAAACTGTTAAATGATTATACAATTTTTTTTTTTTTGTGTAAATTTACAGATTTTGTAGTGTACAGCAATTTGTGGCCAGAAAACATGGCTTGTGGCATTTGTTAGCATCTATAGAGTTAAAATTGTTTTCCACCACTTGGTCGTAGTGCATGTCGTACAGTTGTAAAGTTACAAATACTGAACGTACTGTGCATATCAATCAAAGCTTACAGTGTAGTGTGGTGACCAGGTGTATTTTGTTAGTTAATGTTTTAAATCCGTTGTTGTTAATCACATTAGCTAACCTATATTGTAACTGTTATTTGCAGGTTGCATTCACAACCAGAATTTATCATCCAAATATAAATAGTAATGNATATTGCGTTTTAATATGTATATTGAAACACTAACCTTGGGACACAGGTAAACTCAAATGTAACAAAAGTTAAAACAGTATATACCGTACATATATGGCTAGCAGGATATGCATGATAATGTTAAATTTTTATTAATTGATTTTTTTCCATTGTTATGTATGTAATCCATCCTTTAAGAAAAACATTTGAGAAAATGCTCATTTAGTTGCATAAAAAACTAGGGTGTCTTATTTTTAAATTTGCAGAAACGAGCCAAAATAAACTGTTAAATAATTGTTTTCCACCACTTGGTCGTAGTGCATGTCGTACAGTTGTAAAGTTACGAATACTGAACGTACTGTGCATATCAATCAAAGCTTACAGTGTAGTGTGGTGACCAGGTGTATTTTGTTAGGTAATGTTTTAAATCCGTTGTTGTTAATCACATTAACTAACCTATATTGTAACTGTTATTTGCAGGTTGCATTCACAACCAGAATTTATCATCCAAATATAAATAGTAATGGAAGCATTTGTTTGGATATTTTGAGATCTCAGTGGTCGCCTGCGCTTACAATTTCGAAAGGTCAGTTCGTGTAAAAAAATGTTAAGGTAATATGTACTGTGTTTGTAATGCTCAGACAAAAATGTGTGCTTGAAATAGTCTTTGTTGGCACTTTCATTATAGATGTTAAGTATTTAATTGAATTGAGAAGTAGAGAGTAAGTATTTTTTAGGCCTTAAATTTACAGCTTCATTTGGTATGTGGCAACGTACAACCAGGAATGACAGGGTGACAGTAGGTGGTATTGGCTTTAATTTTGGAAGTGTCCTCAGTTTTGGTGAGGATTACCGTAATTTCATTTACGTAAACACAGCAGTTGACTAAGCATTTTGTTCATATGTACTTTTTCTTTGGAATTAATTTCATTGTTTTAAAGATATAACATACAAAACTAAAATAGTTGTATGGCTGCCATTTTGAAAATAAGTGTCTGGCATACCTAAAACATTTCAGTTAACAATACCTATCACACTACTACTTGTTTGCCATATTTGGTAGTAATTAGAAAATTGTTTCCCGAGATGTGACATAAAAACTTTATTTGTGTGGCACTATCTTACAAAATGGAGGAAATAAGAGGCTCATGTAGAGACACGGAATGTTTGTTAAATATCTAGATGGCCGCAATTTTGAAAATAAGTATCTGATATACTTGAAACATATTTGTACATATCAACTGCAGCAGTACTACTCGATTGCCAAATTTGGTAGGAATCTGTCAATTATTTCCCTAGAAATTACACAAAAATTAATGTAGCGTTATTTTACAAAATGGTTTTACAAAAGTTTTATTTTTGGCTTATTTGATGCTTGTAATAGATAATGTTGGCACACAAAATTTGGTTGGAATTTTTTGAATGGTTTGGTAGTTATTATACCAAATAAACCTAAAATATTTGTATGGCCGCAAGTAGTTTTCAAGATACAACCAAGAGCTTTATTTTTTCATGTGGCACTTTCTTTCAAAAGGGCAGACCAACCATGTTCACCTTTCAATTTTATGCTTACAACTTGTGTTGCCAGCATACAAGATTTGGTTAAAATCGGTTTAGTGGTTTCAGAGGTGTGACTTATTGGCCTAAATTTTTTTTACGGGTGCCGTTTTGAAAGTAAGTGCTTTGAGTAGTTTAAAACTATAAAAGTCAGGTGATCTGTATAGTTTGGTGAATTTTGGTTCACGCGTTCAAAAATTGAAGAGGTGGACACGTACACACAGACACATAAATAAAGAACCCCTCTATAACACACGCAAAACTTTGGTCCCTTCAATTTTGTTCAGTACTGTACTTAGAACTAAAAGTTGTAATTTAAAACTTTAATTACACTTAAGTTTTTTCTTTTTATTATTTTTTTAANTACTGTACTTAGAACTAAAAGTTGTAATTTAAAACTTTAATTACACTTAAGTTTTTTCTTTTTATTATTTTTTTAAGGCAACATTCATTTTTTCTGGCTGTTAGTGAATTTACTTTAAAACATGTTTAGCAATAATGACTGAGCATGTCGACACTTACGAACATTGAAAGGTTTCTAGCCTGGGGAACACCATTGTGCATGTGCTTTTTACTTGTGTTTATACAAGTACCTTGTTGGTGTTGTCTGAATATTTTATCGTTAGTTACTTTCCCCCCCCCTCCTTCTTTGATAAACATGGTTGTAGGTACCGTTTTAGTGCATTTTCTTGAGTTAAATGTAATATATTGGCACGTGTGTTCTGCTTCCTAGAACTGCTCATTTCACCATTTTCCTTAGCTGCCGTCCACAATAAAGCGACACAAATATAATTTACGTTTCTTTCTAAGTTTTTGTTTGTTTTAGGAAACATGCAAAGTTTTAATTTTACTGAATGACCTGCAAATAAATTACTTAATGTCTGTCACAAACAGGATTCCAGTGAAGTAATCGTGCAAGGATTTCTATAGAAGAACAAGTGGGATAGAGAGAGCAAATTACAAACAGTAAAGTTTGTATGTTTTGTAAATAATTTATTTCTAAACCGTGACTATAATTGTTTAAATGCGTTAGGACTAAAAAATCCTCACTGTCAACTCTTTTGTAGTGTGTAAATATTTGTTTATTTGGTTTATATAGTAAATCCAAAGATTGTAAAGTTAACTTTGTGTGTANCTTTTGTAGTGTGTAAATATTTGTTTATTTGGTTTATATAGTAAATCCAAAGATTGTAAAGTTAACTTTGTGTGTATGCGTGCATGTGTGTCTATATATCCCTTCTTCTGTACAAACTGCGATGTATGCATCACATTTTGTTTGTTCATTCATTGAAGTTATAACTTTCGAAGTTACAATCATTTGAGTGTTATTTCCGCACCAGCAAAATTTTACACTGCTCCATCGAAACAATATGCAACTCAAAATGACACGCGTAAGAACCTCAAAACAATGCTGTCTCTTGAAAGATGTTACACTAAAACTCCACTCCCAGTTTCCTTTTTACCCTTGAAATAAAATAAACAGAACCCCAACAAACTTAACTAGGCAATTATAAAACGGGTTGGAATGCCAACCTAGCTCTAATATCCTACATTGATTACTGGACGGAAGTTAGCTAACGTAAGTCTTCCAGTGCCTGCCATGACAGGGAACTCTAGAAAAGAGGAAAATGCAAGTGTGCTTTGGACTCTCTAAACATTTGTATACAAACGTCTTTTTCTTCACTGACAAAACAGCTGTGGTGGAAGGATGCATTGTGGCCCTGCTACTTTTCTAGAACTGTCAAAATTGACCCCACTTACATCAAATGGGCTGGCAAACTAGCTCNCTTTTGTAGTGTGTAAATATTTGTTTATTTGGTTTATATAGTAAATCCAAAGATTGTAAAGTTAACTTTGTGTGTACGCGTGCGTGTGTGTCTATATATCCCTTCTTCTGTACAAACTGCGATGTATGCATCACATTTTGTTTGTTCATTGAAGTTATAACTTTCGAAGTTACAATCATTTGAGTGTTATTTCCGCACCAGCAAAATTTTACACTGCTCCATCGAAACAATATGCAACTCAAAATGACACGCGTAAGAACCTCAAAACAATGCTGTCTCTTGAAAGATGTTACACTAAAACTCCACTCCCAGTTTCCTTTTTACCCTTGAAATAAAATAAACAGAACCCCAACAAACTTAACTAGGCAATTATAAAACGGGTTGGAATGCCAACCTAGCTCTAATATCCTACATTGATTACTGGACGGAAGTTAGCTAACGTAAGTCTTCCAGTGCCTGCCATGACAGGGAACTCTAGAAAAGAGGAAAATGCAAGTGTGCTTTGGACTCTCTAAACATTTGTATACAAACGTCTTTTTCTTCGCTGACAAAACAGCTGTGGTGGAAGGATACATTGTGGCCCTGCTACTTTTCTAGAACTGTCAAAATTGACCCCACTTACATCAAATGGGCTGGCAAACTAGCTCTAAAAGCAGTCACATTTGCTTCGTCTGTAATTTTGGCAGTATGGGGAAATCATAGGTACCCTTCTATGGTTTTTTCTGAGAGCGACGACTCAAGATTTTGCACATTGGAAGATTGTCGCAATATTGGCGCTGTAACTCCATACTTCTCGTCTGGCCTCAAACCTGTTTGTCACCCTTTGTGTAGACCAGTGTTGCACATGTGTCAACACTGACATCAACAAAATGGTTTTCGGTGACTTTGCAAACCCGGTGGAAATATGAGCAGTAATTTTTTTTTTTCGTTGCAATGATCATTTGCTAACATTATTATAGCAGTAATAAATAGTGCCTGTCAGTGCGACGTCTAAGTAAATGTACACTTCTGTTTGTTGTGCTGGAAGCTGGAAACTAAAGATAATGTTTTGGGCACTCGTGTTTGAGTACCATCTGTCGCACGCATGTTGTTATATTCTTTCCAAATGTTTCATAACAGTCGATTCTTGAGAGTTGGAAAGCAAAAACTATTGATTTCACAAGCAGTTGTACAAGACAGTCTGGTGTACTAACTTGGCTGTGTTTGCCGAATGCAGTGAATGAAGTTTTTGTGTAGCAGAAAAGAAAAGTCTAATTATCCGGTTAACTTTTTTGGTCTGTATTTGTTTTTGCATTACCTTTAAAAATTGCTCAAAATTAAACTTTTTATTGCCCTTCTAAAGCATGTACAGTCATTTTTGGCTGTATAGGTTTCAATCTTTTAGTAATAGTGCCCAGAAGTCTATCGCTTTTATTTTAAGTTAAATTTACAGTTGAAAGAGGTGTCACCAAAATTTCTTGGAAAATGCCCTCCTAGTAACCAAAAAGTCACTGATTTTTGTAAAAGATCAGTAGACACCCTGCATTTGGAAGTCACATTGGTTTGGGAAGCGAGGGGGAATTATATTCCTGTAACTGCTACAAACTATTCACATGTGCTACCTAAAAGGATTCTACCCATGGAATTCGCGAATAAATATAATCATTTTTAAAGAAAACTGGTACAAATTGAAAATTTTTATTTGTTCCAAATGTAAAATATCTGTTGCAACTTACAGAAAGTGACTAGAGTGCCAAACATAGTTACAGTTTACGAATTCAAAATTATGAATGATGGTTACATTAATGTCCAGGAATAGAATCTTCCGGAGAGACTAGATATATAAATGCCATAACATTCAAGTCACACTTGGAGTTGAATGTAGACCATAACAATTTTTACAAGAGTCTGAAAGAGCATTGGTTATTTAATAAATTTGGTTGCTGAAAATGCTTCTCTGCTGAGCAAATATGAGGGTTATATTTTAAGCAAGGTCCATTTGTGAATTTCGTTTTGGAATGTTCCCGGCATACTCTGCCCACATTGCGACAGTCATATTCATGGTGTCTCTGTGCGCTTTATAGTGTGAGGTTAAAATGTTCAAGAGAATCGAGCATCCCGCTGACTGAAATACGGTCAGTCATCCGTTTCACAACAGTAAGGAATATGAAAGCTGCGGATATTTATTGTCAGATATGCAAAGTGTACGGTGACAATGTAATGAGCGACAGTAAAGTGCGAAAATGGGCAAAATTCTTCAAGGATTGGTGGGAGTAAGTTCATGCCGAATCGCTCTCTGGGCGGCCATCTGTAATCACCGACGATTGGGTGCAGACAGTAGACGCCCAAATTCGCGCATACAAGCGATTCACTATTTTCCAGTTGTCATCGGAATTTCCACAAGTTTCAAGGTCAGTTGTGTTTCATTGTGGTCTCGATGGGTTCCTAAACTGCTCAGTGAGGAACACAAAACAAACTAATGGCAAGCGCTTTAACCTTTTTGACTCTCTACAACGAGGAAGGTGATCACTTTTTGAATCATATCGTCACAGGAGATGGGGTATGGATGTTCCATGTGACACCTCAGTCAAAACAATCCATGGAGTGGCGACATACATCGTTGTCAGTGAAAGTAAAACTGACACTTTNCATGTGACACCTCAGTCAAAACAATCCATGGAGTGGCGACATACATCGTTGTCAGTGAAAGTAAAACTGACACTTTAACTGAACGAGATCATGACAACTGTGTTTTGGGCAGGAAGTGTGTTTAGTTGGCTGACTTTTTGCCCTGATGAACAACATTCAAAGCAGCAGCTTGGTGTGGGGCCCTACAAAAACTTCAAGCTATCCACGACAAATGGCGTGGAATGCTGTCAGCCGGTGTCGCACTGCAAGGCAACATGCTGCAGCTCAGACGTAAGAACAGATCAACTCGTTTGGCTGGTAGATCTTTGATCATCCACCATCTGCAAACGTTTTGACACCAATGAAAACTTGAAGAAAAAGGTCATTTAATGGGCTGTCATCATAGGTGCCTGTGTTCTATGATGACTTATTCCAAAAGCTTGTTTGTTATGATAAAAGTTTGAACAGGCAAAGAAATTATGTAGAAAAACATTTTTATGTAAAATCAAGAAATGTGTTTATTTTAGGGATGGGTCGGTTCGGTTCTTCGGTTCCAATTTATACCGGTTCTTGAGGTTTGACTCGGAACCGGTGTTAGGTTAACAACAATTACTCGGTTCTTGGTTCTACATGGCAATGGCAAAACTCTGTTGTTACAAAAATAACTATGGTATTTACTCATGTATAGCGTGCCCTTTTTTCCCAACATAAAGGAAAAAATTTCTGGGGTGCCTGCTTTACATGGAAAAACAATTAAGGAGTGGTAGTCTTAAACTGTTCAGCGATGTTTGGAGAGAAGTGTAGGGGAACAGTCTGTTATCTCATCTCATCTCTGGCTCTTACATCAACACTCCTTTCCCTTCTCTCTCTCACATCAACACTCCTCTCCCTTCTCTGTCTCTAACTCTCAGACCTCCCCAGTAAACAACACTGCTAGCCGATCCATACATTCCTCCAAGCGTTCTTTGTTTGGTAGGATGGCCGCGGGCCTTGAGTAAGAGAGGGAGAAGAGACTTTTTTTTTCGAGGTGTCACATTCCAGCACAGCAAAAAAAAAACCAGTGAGTCACTGTGTAAAAGAGGCAACAAAAAAAGGCCCGACCAGACACCATAATAAAAGAAGCAAAAAAAGATAAGAAATCCCGCTGCCCACCACAGCTGTTGACCTTTTAAGGAACCTTTGTAGGATACCTTTATTGTACAGCACACCACAATGTTTNAGACCTCCCCAGTAAACAACACTGCTAGCCGATCCATACATTCCTCCAAGCCTTCTTTGTTTGGTAAGATGGCCGCCGGCCTTGAGTAAGAGAGGGAGAAGAGACTTTTTTTTCGAGGTGTCACATTCCAGCACAGCAAAAAAAAAACCAGTGAGTCACTGTGTAAAAGAGGCAACAAAAAAAGGCCCGACCAGACACCATAATAAAAGAAGCAAAAAAAGATAAGAAATCCCGCTGCCCACCACAGCTGTTGACCTTTTAAGGAACCTTTGTAGGATACCTTTATTGTACAGCACACCACAATGTTTTGGTTTGAGGGCTATGAGTTATTTAATTAAAGTATTTTCCAAACATATCACAATGACCACATATTAATGTAAAAAAAGAAGAATTTTTTACATATTTACTAACTGTAAATAAATTTAATACAAGTTTTTCTGTATACATTAAAACTTATCTTCACACTTTGTTATTGTTCAATTCTTCCATATAACTGTTAAATAAAACATTTATTGAATTTTACCTGCATTGGTTTAATAAAGTTGCAAGCAAAAGGCAAGTATTCAAAATACATAGAACCGAATACTGGAACCGATATTTAAATTGTAGAATCGGAACCGGAATCGACATTTTTGTTTATTCGACCCATCCCTAATTTTTACATTTTTAAAATCGTATCTACATTATTTAAAAAATTGGTAAACCTATAATTTATTAATTTATTACCATATTATACACTGAAGAGCCAAAAAAACTGGTACACCTGCCTAATATCGTGTAGACCCCCTCCGAGCACGCAGAAGTGCCACAAGACGACGTGGCATGGACTCGACTAATGTCTGAAGGTATGCAGGATGCAATTCACACCATGAATCCTGCAGGGCACTCCTCAAATCCAATCTGCGCCAATTTGAGAAAGGGTTGCACGTCTGTCACGTTTAACGATTCTCGTCAGTCGTCGTTTGTCCCATTCTTTCACAACCTTTTTCCGGCTGCAGCGATGTCGAAGATGTGATGTTTTACCGGATTCCCGATATTCACGGTACACTCGTGAAATGGTCGTACGTGAACATCCAAATGTTATCGCTACCTCGGAGATGCTATGTCCTATCTCTCTTGCGCCGACTATAACACCACGTTCAAACTCATTTAAATCTTGATAACATGCCATTGTAGCAGCAGTAACCGATCTAGCTGCCGACCGCATCGCGTNCGCTCCCCCTCCCTCCTTTTCTGCTCCTTATCACTGCCTACTCCCACCTTATTATTCCACCCACTTCCCACTATTCCTCCCACATCCCTTTATTCACCCAACTCTTTCCCCTGCTTCCCCCACTTCTCACTGTTTGCCACCCTTCCTCCCTTTTGCCATGCTTCCACCATTCTTTTCTAACTTTCTGCACTTCCACCATTCCTCTGGTGGTTTCACAAATTCATGTGTAGGTCACTATGCCACAGATGTCTCAATAAAGTTTTTTAAGAAAGAGGTTTAGTTGATGTGCCGTGTACAAATATTCATAAATGAACCTTAACTATTATTTACTGTACACAGCTTACGCGAATGGCTTATTCTTAAATCTTTAACCATTGAGTTAAAAATGTTACTTTTAAGTATCTAATGTTTCATTGCAACTTGTAATATCAACTTTTTTTGTTTTACAGTTTTGTTGTCCATTTGCTCTCTACTGTGTGATCCAAATCCAGATGACCCGCTAGTGCCAGAAATAGCGAGGATATACAAAACAGACAGGGAAAAGTACAATGAACTAGCGAGGGAATGGACGCGCAAGTACGCCATGTGATGTGCCCTGTACAGCTGCGTCTTTGGTCCGGATCACTCACACAAACAAGAATCCGTTGAAAATCTTTTTCTAAAAAGAGGGGGAGAGAGGATACAGGAACAAATGAGTTTTTAGGGTACACACTTTCTCTGGTTGTTGAGAACATTATATGAATTTTTGTCATTACAATATTTAGGTATCCGTTAATGCGACCTGATTTTGCCTTGCGCTTGCTTGTCCTGCTTTCCAAAGTTTTTGCAAGAGAAATTTTGCAACATTACTTGAAAGTGTGATGTGACAACATGGTCCTGTGGGGAGGAAAGTTTCATGAAATGTGAATGGAGAGATTTGTGTGCGGAGATTGAATTTTTGTCGCAACTGTTGCTGGTTTCTGCGGCATCCAGTTGGAGAAAGTTCCTCTATTTAATAGCTAATATAGAACATGACAAACACATGCCTCATGCTTATGTAATCTGTCTTTCAAATAGGATTCCCTGGATTCAACTGTGATCTCTGAAAGACTTGAATAGTAGCAGGGAAGCAAAGAAAAAAATTCAATCTTCTGCATTACTTTGCAGCAGTTTTTGTGTTAACTGTCAAGCCACTCTGTACTCTCCTGATTTTTCTCTTGCCTGCGTTAATAATGTTTCTCCCTTTTCTTGCAAGGCCTTGTATGACTCTGTTCAGTTTGAGTTAATAAAGTGGCATCATTCTTTTTTTTATGTAATCTAAACAAGGTGGTGTCATGTGTGACTTTTCTCTTGTGTATAATAAATTTTTTGTCCATTTTTACAAGTGGCATTTCTGTAACCTAAACTTGTTAATAAACAATAATATATGAACAAATGTTATCAGCTAACAGTTTCTTAGCAAGTTCCTCCCCCTCCCCCTTAAGTCCACCTCTGTTGTAGTTTGTCAGTACAAATGTTATAATCTTGGTTGTTACTTAACATGTTTTTGGTAGTTTCTACCAAAATTTCTGTAATTTTTGTAAGTTTTTTAATTTTCATGCAATTTTTAAATGTAAAAAAGTTATGACATTATTGGTAATTGTCCACCAACCAGACAAGTGAGTTTATCTGTAAATATTTTGGATGCAGTTGAGAAGCAGAAAATGAGAAAATGAAATCATTTTTTATGGGTGTTAACTTAATGCGATATAATTTTATGATGGCTACTGCTATCATTAAATAATTATGGTAGTGATGTAAATGAACAGTTATGTTTATGTTGCTACAAATATTGTTTTTTATTTTGTGCAGCAGTTATCAGCTGTGTTCAGGTAATTGTGTTATATATATATATATATATTTATATATAATATATTTATATATATATATTTATATATAATATATTTATATATATATATAAATTAAAAACTGTGCATTTGCAGTGTGTGTTTGCATAGTCTTGTTAATATTGTACAGACATTGGTGAGTGAACTATACATGCTTGAAAATAAATTTTTGTTTTATGTGATTTGATTGTCAAGTACAGTATTTTCATGTTTGTAGATATTTCCTTTTTTATATACCTCATAGGTACAGCCTGCACTCTTTTGTGTTGTCATGCATGCTGCTTGTACATATAGTATATGCTGATTTTGCTCATGTGATGGCCACAATTTGTCTTAATATTTTGAGGTGTAGTGTCGTTTTGTGGTACTGCGAGGATGAGCTTACAGAGTGCGTGGATATTACTTTGTTAAACTTTTAAGGCTTGACGTGGTCAACTCTAACATAGTCCTAGATACTTGTCAGTCCTCTTAAAATTAATGGTGGGCTACTTTCAATATAGCATTTGTTTTTTAACATAACCACGCCAAAGAATTTACATCAATATTGCATGTACTGGAGTATAAAAGTAATAATGGAAAATTCTGAAGGTTAGGTGCTGTCATTGATCTAACCTGCAAGGTCTAGAAATTAAGGTCCTGTATTCTGGTTTTTGTGTTGACCACAGTTTTTCTAACCTCTTTTTAATACCTTCAGCTGTAATTTTGCTTGTTACTTATGCATATCTTGCACTATTTTTAAAGCCTTGGTAACAGAAAGGTGGTGTCTACTCAGTATAATATAATCTTCTGAAACACATCTTTTGTACATTTAGAGAGCGCATAATCTACAAATGTGAAATTGCACAAAATATTTAATAAAGTGGTATCATCATGAGATTTTGTCATTTTCCTAAAGTACAGCCCCCATACCTCTATTTTACACCTCTTAAGCTGTCCAGTATTACAGGGGCACTACACAATTTGCAGATCTCGTCATACTAAAAGTACAATTGCTCTTGATTGAAATGTATTCTCCAAAATCAGGTATAAGGGTTGGTTAAATGTCCTCAAGATGTCTTTATTTTTTAATAGTGTTTAAACCATCCTTTATGGCTGATTTTGGAAAATGCATTTAAAATTATTACTATACCTTTAATGTAACACAAAAATAAATTCTGACTTGTCAGTTTTATTGCGAGAACCATAACAAAGTTTGCTTTAAAGTAAGTGGTGGTACTACAGGTTGAAATGTGTATAGGTACTGGAATTGCCTCTTCTGTAAATTTCATCCTGAAGACGTAGGCTAGTCAGATTATCTTTAAAAAAAAATTTCTTTATGAATGTTGTACGTGTTAAACAAGTCGGTATGTCTTTCAGTGACCCTGTTAGTTTTGCAAAGATTGTGGAAATTGTACTATTAAAACCAACAGATTTTTGGCAGTGTCTGGTGCAACCTTTGTGCAGTGTTTATTTTTAGTTTTGTTTCTCATATTGAAGATGATAGTGTGTATGAAAACAATATAAAAAAGTAATTCCAGGAAAATGTGTGTAATTTAAGGTGGGAAAACACATTTTCTTGCTTCAAAGAAGGCAGGTATTTTTTATTAATGAAATACTTGGCTGTGTGAAATTTAATTAGAGTACCACTTTATTTTAAATCTACTTTTCATGATTTATTAAAGATGGGTCCATTAATTTTGTTCTCAGGCAATGAACAGTGCTGCAATAGTTCAAACATTGACAATAAGCAAGCTGTATATGGGGTGTGAAACTGAAGAATTTTGACCCAGTACCAATTACTTTACAAAAAATCATAATGGTCTGCTGTAGTGTAACCGAGTAAACCAGGAAAAATTATGCATTAGTCTATGTTGTTAAATAGTGCAGGGCTGATTCAGAGTGGAATTGCTACATTAATGCTAGTTTGTTGGTTTTGTGTATGTGTGTGTGTGAATATATATATATATATATATAATTTTACTAGTCAAACTATATATATATATATATAATTTTACTAGTCAAACCTCGATACACTCAGTTCCTCAAAATTTTGTCTACTGTCAAATTTCGACCTAATTCCCCCCCAATAGAAAATTTTATTGAAATAGCATATTTTGCTAAAACTGCGTATATAAAATCATGTTCACGCACCTCTGGCATAAAAAAATATACATTTTTATTAATGAAATGGACATTTATGTATTACAGTAATGTATTCTGAGTAAAATGATACCCCAGTTATGCTAAAAACACTTTTGAGTGATCTAAAATTAGTTAAAAGGCAGACCGCAATGTCCTGCATTTGGGTAACAAAAAACCGCTGTGATGCAGCCTTTGTTTACATTTCCAGCCAGGAAATAAGATGTTTTATACTGTTCGCGTTGATTAAATACAAGTTAATTTAATAAAGTGATGTATTTTGAGCAAAATGGTTACGCAGAAAAGACAACTGAGTGAACTAAAATGAAAGAAAACTCGACCACAATGTTGTGTATACAGCGGCGATAAGGTCCGTGTTTACCACAAGGAAATTATACGTTTTGTTGTTTTCATTGGTTAAAAGTAAATTAATTTAATAGGGGGTCAATAAATGAAAATCCAAATCGTAGTCTGTGAAAAGAAACCTAAACAAAAAATCAGACTTATTACAAACACTATACGTTCAAAAACTTAGGTAACAAGTTAACTTCTCAGTTAGTTTGATTGAGTAGGCGCGGCAAAAAATGAGGTTAATAGAAGGTGCGAGTTCTGGGGTCTCCCTCCTGCTTGCTGCACCTGTCTATAAGGACATTGGCTGGCGTTTCTGCCTTGGAGTGAGGCGTGGAATGTGCCGTGCTGTGCTCGAGTAGGCATACAAGTACAGTGCAAAAGAGAATTGCACCAGCCATGTAAAACAGCTGTTAGGTCGAATCGACCTTGCTTTTACACTAGTGTACTAGCAATGAATTTTAATGAATTTCTGCGTGATTTTTTTTAAATGTTTACCACACAATGCCTTGCATAAGGGTAGAGTTAACACAATCTGTGTTATTATTTTTATGTTGCAGCTTTCAAATGTTTTTTAATAGATTTCCGCTGCAATTTTTGTGTTTTTAAATTATTTTTGACCAGATTTTTTTTCTATTTTCAAGGTTCCTGAAAATCTGTCTGTATGAACGAGATGTCTATGATAGATGCTGCCCGAACGAGGTTTGAGTGTACATCTACCTAACTACACGAGAGAAAATGTTTTGTTCCAATTTTTACATCCAAAAAAAATTGAAAATTTTGGGTCATCTTTCACATATTAATTTTGAGGTCAATAGTTTTGCTTGGGTATCTACAAGTGGTGGTAATATTTTTTGAACAGACTGGTTTCATTATCGTGCAAGCCAGTTAAAATCTTAAAACATTAACAGATGTGGTCATCTTATATTTTTTATTTCTTTCTATATTTTGGTATATACAGTATGTAGATATGTCAGTATGAATAAGACTTGCTGTTGGGCAATTTATGGGTGAACACATCAATCACACTGTATGGACTGCAATGTACCTATGGCAGTTTTAAGAAATCTGTTGGATCGTGATATTGTAATGTTTTGTCACCTCAAAATACGAAAGTGCAAAATGTGGCAATTATAGTTGAGGGTTTTTGTATGTGTGTATTGGTTTTTTTTATGGTGCTAGCAGTAATTAAGCAGATGCATACTTTTTATACATATATATTATAGGAATTTTGTGGGTAAAATTTTCACGTGCAGAAAATGGCAGCAACTTGGCATAATCTGGAGAGAGAGATGCGTTAGTACATTCTTTTTCATTTTATTCCATCTTTTGATTTTCACACTGCAAATTTGTGTGCTACCGTAATTAAAAATAATTTCTTTTGTTGCTTAGTTTTGTAATGTAAGGTGTATTTTTATTTAAGTTCTTTGGTATTTGTAATGTTAATTTTTACCTGCTTAAGATATTGTGACAAAGAACAAATGAGTTGGTAACTAAATTGTAATGGCTATCTCAGTCTTATGTAAATAATGTATTAGTTTTATTTCCCTTGCTCATATATTTATCTCAATAGAATGTTGAGAATGAAATGGTCTTGCTTATAAAAAATTTCCAACTACTGTGGGTTTTATGCAGGCTTGACTTGATTTCCAGGTTTCAAAATTAAATTTATTAATTTTCTTCTTTTTTCCTGTTTGTAAATAAACATGTACAAAAGCTTTTTATAATCTTGATGTTTTAAAAACATTAGAAATTTTGCATCTAAATGACCTATTTTGGATAATTTTCTTGTCTACTGTGAGATATATGTTTGTGTGGCAGTTTATACCAGTCAGAGATGATGTCCAGGTAGTATTGTAGAGGTCCATGTAAAAGTAAACATTTCTGTGGAAGTTGATTTTGAGACTTGCCATTATAGTGATGCTGTTACAAAGTCCTGTGCATAAGAAAAAAATTGTCAAATTTAATTTTAACATTATTTAATAATTTTACAATATGGTGTTAAAATTTCTTTCACAATTCACTGCTAACTTAAAAGTACTTGATTAGATGTTTGTTTTTAAAAAAAGGTGAGTTTTTATGAGAGATTTTTTTCAAAATGTTGGCATTGTAATAGTGCCTGGTTAATTGTGATCCACCACTCACAAAGTTACTGTTAATTAAGTTGTGTAAGTACTGCCATTAGCATTCCTCCATCCCATCCTTTTCCTACTACACAACTTAAGTGCCGTGAAGAAATTAATCTCCTGGTATAGTGCAGTCCAAATGAGAAAATAATGCGCAGAAGTCCAACACTCGTCAGGTTCGAGTCTACTGTTGCCGCTCGGAGTAGGGTTCAGTTCAGTAGTGACAGTGGCAGAGTACAGTTAGGAGAGAACTGCTTTGAGCGTGCGTTTTACCTGTCGTAATAACGTAAGTCATGACAGTGGTATTTAACAGTGTGGTACTAGAGAGAAGTTATCAGTATGGTATTTATAGCGCCAGCAGTGTTATGCAGTTCCGCTCTCTCCATAGTCAAGCATTTGGGAGAGCCCTCCCCTACACTGCCTCACCTATGCTCGCTCCCTCAAAACTACACAAATATTATTTTCTCATTTGTACTTTACTGTAGTTTTAAACGACGTTTTAGCAACAGTCCCTTGAAGGGAGACCTTGTTGGGAGATAGATTTGAAGCAGTGGCAACCACCATTCAGTATATGTGGGGACAAGGTTTTTTTTTAGCTCGGTTTAATTTTAAACCTTATAGATTTTGGTGGTGTTTTAGAAATGCTTTGTATTTTTTATTTCTTCATATTTATTACGTTTATGCATGTGAAATTTTTACTTTTCATCACATAAACAAGTGTCTTACTTTAACAAATGACACACATTACCACAGATAATCACCAGGCACTGGGTTTTCCTGTAATAGTTTTGCAAAAATGTTTTTAATATTTATTTTGTATTTAAAAAAAATATAATGTAAAACTTATTATGTTTGTTATTGCAATTTAGATACTCTTGTTAATGTATAATTTTAACCTCATTTGTAGATTATCTAATAATAAGTAGCTGTTATTCCAGGGTGTCCGGCAATTGGGAAAATTGAGAACTTATCAAAATTTTTTAGGGTTTTCTTTATTCTTTTCTCATTTATGAAATTGGCTTTTCGTCTTAATTTTATAGCAGAAATAGACATTTTATTATTGGGACATTGTCTATGAAAATGTGGAGTAAGATGATTATCAAATGTGTACACGCCCCAGAAAAATGGTCTTGCTGAACGCAAAGATCACACACTTTTGGCAAAATGTCGTCTTTTGGGGGCAAAATTACCTACCACAAATACCTGTTAAACTGGTGCCCTTCTCGTGTATTCTGGATGGTGAAACACCATTTAAAAGGTGTGTCGGTCATGCANTGAAGAAATTAATCTCCTGGTATAGTGCAGTCCAAATGAGAAAATAATGCGCAGAAGTCCAACACTCGTCAGGTTCGAGTCTACTGTTGCCGCTCGGAGTAGGGTTCAGTTCAGTAGTGACAGTGGCAGAGTACAGTTAGGAGAGAACTGCTTTGAGCGTGCGTTTTACCTGTCGTAATAACGTAAGTCATGACAGTGGTATTTAACAGTGTGGTACTAGAGAGAAGTTATCAGTATGGTATTTATAGCGCCAGCAGTGTTATGCAGTTCCGCTCTCTCCATAGTCAAGCATTTGGGAGAGCCCTCCCCTACACTGCCTCACCTATGCTCGCTCCCTCAAAACTACACAAATATTATTTTCTCATTTGTACTTTACTGTAGTTTTAAACGACGTTTTAGCAACAGTCCCTTGAAGGGAGACCTTGTTGGGAGATAGATTTGAAGCAGTGGCAACCACCATTCAGTATATGTGGGGACAAGGTTTTTTTTTAGCTCGGTTTAATTTTAAACCTTATAGATTTTGGTGGTGTTTTAGAAATGCTTTGTATTTTTTATTTCTTCATATTTATTACGTTTATGCATGTGAAATTTTTACTTTTCATCACATAAACAAGTGTCTTACTTTAACAAATGACACACATTACCACAGATAATCACCAGGCACTGGGTTTTCCTGTAATAGTTTTGCAAAAATGTTTTTAATATTTATTTTGTATTTAAAAAAAATATAATGTAAAACTTATTATGTTTGTTATTGCAATTTAGATACTCTTGTTAATGTATAATTTTAACCTCATTTGTAGATTATCTAATAATAAGTAGCTGTTATTCCAGGGTGTCCGGCAATTGGGAAAATTGAGAACTTATCAAAATTTTTTAGGGTTTTCTTTATTCTTTTCTCATTTATGAAATTGGCTTTTCGTCTTAATTTTATAGCAGAAATAGACATTTTATTATTGGGACATTGTCTATGAAAATGTGGAGTAAGATGATTATCAAATGTGTACACGCCCCAGAAAAATGGTCTTGCTGAACGCAAAGATCACACACTTTTGGCAAAATGTCGTCTTTTGGGGGCAAAATTACCTACCACAAATACCTGTTAAACTGGTGCCCTTCTCGTGTATTCTGGATGGTGAAACACCATTTAAAAGGTGTGTCGGTCATGCACCATCTGTTTGACACTTACANCCTTCTCGTGTATTCTGGATGGTGAAACACCATTTAAAAGGTGTGTCGGTCATGCACCATCTGTTTGACACTTACATGTTTTTGGAGCAAAATCATTTGTCCTAAAAAAGTTTGCCAAGAAAGGAAAATTTGCAGCAAGAGCAGAAGNTTACATGTTTTTGGAGCAAAATCATTTGTCCTAAAAAAGTTTGCCAAGAAAGGAAAATTTGCAGCAAGAGCAGAAGGAATATTTCTGAAGTATCAAAAGCATTCAAGATATGGCTACCATCTCTTAATAATATTGTCATCAGCAGAGGTGTTAAGGTACTGGCCTTACTAATCGTGAAGAAGATGGACAAATCATCACTGCCACAGCAATTTGTCACAAAGATAATGGAAACACAAATGAAAATGCTGATATTATGTAAGAAGTACATGATGGAAACGAAAATGCAAAACCACTCAGACCTCGGCGTGATAGGAAGCCACCTAGCTGGATAATGTAAGAATTCAAAATGTCATGTTTATGTAATGAATTAAATTCATCTCGAACTGAAGGATGGCATGAAGAAATTCGAAATGAAACTTGGATCTCAGTTGATAGGGAAGAAGACAGAAATCTAATAAGTTGTAAATTAATGTTCAAGAATAAATTAAACTTGGATGGATCATTAGAAAGAAAAAAAGCTCGTCTAGTTGCATGTGGTTTTGCTCAACGCCCAAATTTTGATTTTTCCAAAACAGAAACATTTGCTCCTGTGGCAAAACTAAGCTCAATCGTGCTTGGACTTTATGTTGAAGAAAATTTGAGAATAAATCGACTCACTGTCTTAATCGCTTTTCAGAATGGGGTCCTAGAAGAAAATGTTTACATGGAGAAACAATCAGATCTTGAAGAAACTCTTCAAGAAATATTTATTGAAGAAAGCAATAGTGAAGTTAGAGAGCTATTTTTGAAGTCAAAACGTTGGGAGACTTGAAAGGTGGACAAGGAGAGGAATTATGTCTTCTTAAAAGAGGCTGGACAACAGTGGTTTACCATATGATGCATTATAGTCTGTTCATGATAAAATGAGCCTAGTTACTTTTTTCTTTCAGCCATTTTGTTATCCTTCAACTATCTTCTTAAATAAATTTTGCGATGTAAATAATAAACAGTGTGTATATTCGTTGGCTTTGTGAAAAATATGTTTTTAATGTGCAAGTGTAAGATTTTGTAAGTGAAAGGTTTATTTTACTAAAATAATAATTGAAACACTTTTAGTTGTGGTTCTCATTGAATTGATACATTGTATTGGGACATTTTTCTGGTTTTGAGAATGCTAGTATTTAACCTTTTTCCATTTGCCTTCTTTGTATTTACGTAGTGTTTTTATATATAAATATTTTTCTTTTTTGCATAGGAAAGCATCCATAAATAAAGGCTATATTGTTATCCATAAAAATTATTTATAATTTATTTTAAGAAAAACATTTAAAAAATTTCGATATTTGGCATATAAGTTGGTTAGGGAAATACGGATACTGCTAGCCACCCTGTTATTACAGCAAATCAGCGCTAGTACTTTAAAGGTATACGCTAAAGATTCAATAATAGAACCTGGATTAAAATTAACAAAAGTGAACTCTGAAGAACATAAGCGGCTATACCAAAATCTAATTGGCTCACAAATGTACCTATCTGTTGCTACATGTTCGGACATTTCTCATGCTGTCGGTTATTTGAGTCAGTTTAATATTTGTTTCGGAAATGAACATTGACTCGCTGTAAAGCTGATTCTCCTATACCTACAAAGAACGAAGTATGCTTGTCTAGTATACAAGGAAACCTGGAAAACCAATTGTTGGAATGACCCCTGCATGTATGTCCGCAAATCCTATACTGGATTTTGTTTGCAATATGCTGAAGAGACAGTAGGTTGATAATATAAGAAGCCAAGGACAGTTTCACTTTCCAAAGCAGAAGCTGAATACATGGCAGTGGTGAAGCTGCCAAAGAAGCCACACATCTGATACAATTAATAAATGACATGGGTGTCAATCAGAATAAAGGAACACTTTATACGGGAAGTAGTTGAACACGCTAACACAAAAATTAAATTTAAAACTGAAGAGATGGAAGCAGGCAGACCTGTTCACAAAATCACGAGTATCATCGAGCACACCGACTTCATGAACTGTCTCGTACTTTAACTATGCTGCTTGTGAAGGGGTGTGTTGGGAATAAAAACTCACAGGATTATGCGTGCTTTTAGAACATGTCATACAGGCATATGCATATTGGATAGGTATGCCAAAGACAAAAGAGGACTGGCATGTTTTATTGTATCAACTGATTAATGCTTTAATGGACGTTGTAATTGTGTGCAAGTATTCAAAGTAATATTTTTTAAAAATTGTTTTGGACCACTAGACAATACCAACCATACGTACTAGTTTTGTAAAGTCTCGTATACTGCGATTGTTTACTGTAACTAGAAACTGGTAATTGAATATATACATATTTATAAAATATAATACTGAATTTACTCATGTTGTCCTCAATTGAGGACACTTACTTACTGCTTCATATAAATTAAACTATTGCTATAAAAAANTGAATTTACTCATGTTGTCCTCAATTGAGGACACTTACTTACTGCTTCATATAAATTAAACTATTGCTATAAAAAAAACTATATCATCTATAGTTATACTAACTACTTGAAACTTAGCTTGCCATAGGTGTTTATTCACCATTACTTTTTCTTTTCATTCTGTTGTTACAAACTCGTGAAAATTGTAAACATGGTTTTATACACTACACAAACATGGGAACTGGGCAAAAATGTTTAGCAGATATAATTGGTGCTGACATTTATGCTGTGCCTAGTGAACAAATATCTGTCGTCGAGCAAGGCTTCCTCACATAAACAATCTGCTTTTATGTACATCATCTAAAGTTATTTTTAATCTATCCCCAATCTAAAACTTACATAAAAGTACATATAAAATTAAAAATATTGTGTTGTATTTATTAGCATCAAATTTTTTCACACTAACCGTATAAAAATGCAATAGATCTGAGCAAACATAATAAAGGTAAAACTAAAAAAAATTCATGTGAAGAGATTTATTACAGTTTAAAACAGAAGCTTTGGTTAGTCATTGAATAGTTTGTTTAAAAGCAGTCTGCCGCCATCTCGATGAACTAGCAAGGCCAGTTGTGATGCTGCAACATATTGCAGGCAGCTGAAATAAACTGATTTAAGAAGCTGCTTCACTTGTTACAGTTAATTTAACAAGCTGTGAACGTTTCGGTATGCGATCGTTGACTACAGATGACTTAAACCAATCTCACTGGCATGCGCTCAGCCAAACACTGGGGGTCCTAACTTAAAACTGCTTTTCTGTTGACTTGTCTAGCAAAAACTGCATGGATTGGATTTGATATTAGAACACTGATTAGGAAAGGAGTGCTTTGAGATGACTGTATACTTCCTCTAACCAATTTTTTATGCAGTTTGATTAAATTCAAATTCAGTATTTTATTCAAAATAAAGTACTTGTCTTTTGAAAATTGGGATATAAACAAATTTGTTCATCACTGTTGGCCACGGCTGACAATTGTGTCCCTTTGGGTAATGTCAATGTTGGGGTACATGCGCAAAAGAAGAATAATCGGTCTACCTCGTCTTTAGTCTATGTTAGCGACATATCAGTTGTAGGTAATCTTTGAATAGGAAAAATACCTGCGACAATGTAGCAGACTGCGATTTATCGGCCTAAAGTGTAAACTCCACCGAATCGCCCCGNCTAGGAAAAATACCTGCGACAATGTAGCAGACTGCGATTTATCGGCCTAAAGTGTAAACTCCACCGAATCGCCCCGTAACACAAGATAAGTTCCAGGTTTCAAATGCTAACATGACACCTGTATAGTTCATTTCATATAAGAATGCCTCATTCTGACAGTCAGTGAGTGGCAACTTAATGTATTAACAACAAACAACGTCCCATTTACAAAATCCTGTATCAGCTGATGCAGCTTGCTTGTTTTCAATTATAATGCAACCGATAAGACAGAGCAGTGCCGAAGCACATCACACAAGCAGAAAATATACGCGCATAAGAAAGAGTTCGTAGATTAATTAATACATTTTATTTCACGTGGTTATAAAACAGCAGTTTTTAGTTTTAGATTGCTTTGAAACACTATTTTATCATTACATATCCACAAGTTAATGAGATACACAATAAAACGATACGTATCCAAAGTTTCCAGACACTCAAACCAGGTGCTGCCATCTTGTGAGTTAAAAGCACGCCATCTGTTGCAATATGCCCTTCCACGCCGTCTGTTATCCATATCCCGAACTACACCCAGAAACATATTAAAGTTTTCTTGTTTAAAATAACGTATTTACGCGCATATACAAATAATTTTATTTTCCAGCGAGCTCTGTATAATTTTTAAAGTAACATATATTTCGTGTACCGCGTTTACGAACGACCCTACACACGTCCACCAAGTTCCGTTTACGAANCCATCTGTTGCAATATGCCCTTCCACGCCGTCTGTTATCCATATCCCGAACTACACCCAGAAACATATTAAAGTTTTCTTGTTTAAAATAACGTATTTACGCGCATATACAAATAATTTTATTTTCCCGCGAGCTCTGTATAATTTTTAAAGTAACATATATTTTGTGTACCGCGATTACGAACAACCCTACACACGTCCACCAAGCTCCGTTTACGAATGCAGCGCCACCAATTGCCGCACGCAGCAGCACCTCCTGGGCGCGCTGACTCGCCACATCAAAGCCTATTTTTGACACCTCAGTTGATGGCGAATGGATACATAAACGAAAAGGCACAGCGATTGTCAACTGTCAAGAATGTGGCCTTCTTATATGGTACACAGTATATAATCCATTCACGGTTACTTCACACTTTTTTGAAGCCCTGCTAAAGTGCTACTTCCAGAATATTCCTCCGCCTCGCGCCATCTAAGCTTAAACAAGTCTAGAAAATTACACTGAAGGACAACGCACCGAATACGTGCGTACTGAGTTGTAATAATATTTTGTATGAGAACTATTTCTTCCTAGGCGTTACCAACACACATGTTTTCTCACTGTTTTTATAAGTACTTATTATAAAGGAAATATAATTTATAAATGAAATATTGGTAAAACTTTTACTTAACGAAAAATAGGATACTTTTATGTTAACAGGGGTATAAAATGCTTGTGATACATGGCATATTTAGAAAATACGTGGGGTGATTTTTCAAAGGTTTGATTAAAAAAGTGTGAAGAAACCGTGAACAGACTAGCAAATGCTTCACCTAGTGTATATTGATATTGTGACCAATGTGTTATTCGCTTAAGATGTAAATTAATAAGAAAAATGTAAGTAACATTGGATTAACATCCATAGACCAAGCAAAGTAAAGTAACATTTACTGATAATTATTTTAAAAAATTTGCCATATGTATATTACAGGTTAAAATTTACTTTTTCCGATGTGTAATTAATTAAAGTAAAAATTAGTCTGAAAGTAATTGTTGCCGGTAACGAGAATACTTGTAATTTATTTATGCCAGCATTCATGTGCCATTAAAGTGATATTCTGATATAGTTGGGAACGTAATTTACCAATTCGTACTCCAGTGTGTGTAAAGCGGAAATAAATATACTTGTTTTGCCAAAATATAAACCTTACACTAGCAATACATCAAGATTTGGAACTACTTGTTGCCAGGGCGTGGTAGCATCTCTGCAGTATTTGGACAGTTAATTTTTTTTTTTCTAGGATTGATATTTTATAAATGCTTACTCTACTGTGAAAAGCTATCGATAAAACTTGATTGAATGTTGGGACAGTGGTGGCCGAGCAGTTGCCTGCTCGCCTCCCACCAAGGCGAACCGGCTTCAGTCCCTGGCTGGGCTACTCCCGGATTTCCACATGTGTTTAGACATGCTGACCAAAGAAGCAACTGAAGGAGAGCAAAGTACATAGACTTNTGTCATATAAATATAGTCCTAATGTTAACATAAGTAAAATAATTTTGAACTACATATTAGATGTTACATATGTTAAACGTATAAATTATAGGGAACATGAAGCAGTCTTTCTATCAGGGCATATTTTGCATACGTGTTCTAGAAACATGTACAGCTAATTACACTGGTAATTATGAATATTCTAAAATTAGATGAATATAAAGTTTCTGAAGAATATAGATTTAATGAATTTTGTAGCCAAAATAATACTTGCTGAAAGATTTGTGGGTTTTGTACCTACTGTACATTTCATTTTTATATTATAGTTAATATTCGACGAATTTAAGTTTTTAAAATAAAATACTGATTTAACCCTTTATTCTAAATGTCCATTGTAGTGGATGATTTCATTTCCATAGTGTAACATTCTAAAATTTTGAAGAAGTAAACTTCATTGGGCATACTGTAGTGGACATGACAATATATGGCACAGATAAGTGCATGTATTTATTGGTTAAATTTTTAGTTAAAATAATTGTGACTAGGTTCCTTAGCAATGATTCCTAATGTTGTGTATGTATGCATCTACAAATTCACGCAGATGTTTTTATAACTCTGAATAATATTGTGTATTTATTTGGTGTGTTTGGTAATGCTTCTATTCCTAAAAATATTGGCAATTTGAAGCGGGTTGTATTGTTTTTCACATTGCATCTCTTCAAAATATTGTCCACCATAGTGGATGTGGTGACTAGTAATGACTGTATATACAAAAGGACTGATTTTGTACTCGTGTCTTGCATGTTCTTTTAGTATGTCCTAGACTGTACTTTGTATATTATTTTGATAGGATTCATTTCCAATGTTTTTACAAGGTTGCTAAGCAAACAAAATGTTACAGTTTGACAAGAAAATCGTACATTCTGGATTGAAACCGTATGGTTTTATTTTTAAAATCAAGCACATGAAAACATAATACACATAAGCATCATTTTACATCTTACACGATGACCGTTTGCTGTCGTTCCCCACTAAATTCTGCAACTTTGTTTTACATCTTGCATTATGATTTTTTATTCTCGCTCTCAACCAGATTTTTTAATTACTAAAATTCCTTGTAATCACAACTCAGTAGCTTGACGAAATTGTACTTGGCCACATTCAATGTTGAATCGTCTCAATTTGTTTTGTAGACAGTTGATTACGTTGATGCTGTTTGGTACGTAGTTGGAGCGCATAATTTCCTGAATTTTAAGTTTGTTTTTATACAGCTTTTCAACAGCACGATCAAGAGATAGGTTTTGAGTACGAGTGAAAGTCAATGTTACACTCAGTTGGCTTTCATCATCTTCAGACTGGGACTGGCACACTACCAGACCATGTTGGAGTTGCGGTTGTTCGGGTTTTACCACCACATCTTGAACAATATCCACAAGCCTAGTAGTCATCATGGTCATTTCTCTTCGTGCTTCTACCGCGTCGCGTCTAGCTTCAACTGCTTCATCATATGGTTGAATTAACTTTTCTTTCATTTGCTAGTATGAGATGTTGATTAACTTTGTTATTTTTTTGCAATTATCATAGCCGCATTATGATTGACAGCTGCCAACTGTTGTGCTAGCACCCAGTTTGCCGGAGCGATGGCAGAATTTCTTCGCAAACCCATTTTGTTTTTAGAGCGCATCAACAAAGCGTACAATCCAGGTTTGTTTATGAATAACATATGAGGCTGCAAATTAGTACATGTTTGGTTTTTATCAAGGGAGGGGTGCGGGACTAAAAATCCCCCCCCCCCCCTTTACACAATAGATGTATTCCAGTCAAAGTACATTTATTTTTTATTTTAACATATTTTATAGTCTTTCGGTACATTCTTTTGGATAGCACTTTTTTAGAATCACCATAATAAAAAAATTATGTATTTCTACAACTTTGTTTTTTTAATGGCGACATTTCTTTTTGTCTTCTCGTCTCATTCTCAATTGATATACAATCATCGCTGTAAATAATAAGCAAAAAATTAGAAGTTGGTATTTTTATACTTATTTACGACACCACCAGCTTGATGAAAAGTAATGTAAAACAATAAAATTAATAAATAACAATGTATGTAGTTTTTGTGGGCAGTAGGCATATAAAATGTCTTAACACGTGTAACCTAGAATTAGAAAAAATTTCAGACTATCTTATCTGAGTCATTTTGTCCACTATAGTTGACAATTATATATATGAATAACATAATTTTCACATGAATTTTTTAAAAATAAATATATATTCAGATACCAATTATAAAACTTTTTTTATTAAAACAAATTAAAGTGTGACTAAAAGGGTCAATAAATGTTTAGAAGCATAGTATAAAAATAAAGTAAAATTTGATTTTATTGGTGATTCGAAATCATTTATAAAATAAGATTATCGATTTAGTACAATTTTCAAAGAATGGTATTAAAATCGAATATTTAAATGTAACAGTCCGGTTCTACCAGTAATTAAAAAAAAAAAACTTTTCTAATAATTCATTTAGTAAATGTATAAAAGCAGGGCACTAAAATTGGTTACTGTTTTATGGGTCATATACCTCATAAACCATCAGACTGCCATGTGTTTCGATAGCTCAGCCTGCTAGAGCACGTGTTTACCCACCCAAGGTTCGGCAGTAAGAAGTTCCTCTGCTCCAGATGGTTTTTAAGTTATGTTATATTACATGTGATGATAGAGGAGAAAGTACCATGTATGGTAAATAACACTTCGACCTTAAATTCAGGGTGGAAAAATAAATACATTAGTCCCACCTAGCAGGCGATGAGAGAAACAAAGATGGCTGCCTACGCTGGTTCCACCTAGCAGGGGACATTGGAAACATATGGTGGTGGAACGTCTAATTCGACACAGTGGTGCACTCTAGCAGTCAGCATGGGAAACTTAATGGCTTCCGAAAAACAAATAGGTGGAAATGCACAGGAGGTGGCAACCAATTGTGCACTGTAGCAGACTAATTAAAAACAAATATGGCGAACAAAAGTAAAATCAAAGATGGCCACCATTCTATTAGAATGACAGCAGGAGAAAGTATGCATGGAGGCCAGTGACACGAGAGAGAGAGAGAGAGAGAGAGGGTTCCTGGGTCCCCAGGCAGCCGACATGCCCCAGAAGCCCTTAATCTCATACTAGGTAAATATTTTTTAATGCCTACATATGTTGATTTTATGTAAAAAGCATTAAAACTAATAAGTTCAGAACTTAGCAACAGTGTAGAAATGGTGCCAAATTTCGAGCACCTTCACCCTGTTTGAATATCCATTTCCAATAGAGATGTGAGTATATCCATCAATACAATATTTACATGTATCTGAAACCATGTTTGCACTTCATCTAGTTTCTGTTGTCTGCTTGCAGCGTAGTCGCTAATGAATTTTGCGCTGCAACTACTGCAGAAACACACTGCCTTGCAGCACGACAGCTTAATGCATAAAGCACTAAAGCACCACTTTGCCAACTGCTGAATGCACTCACATTTAAAACCACTGAACTTTTTAACGTACCAAAGATACAATACAAGGACGTTGGTTTACTTTGGTAGTCTGAAGCAGCTGGTAGCTGGTTGGTAGAACCGGGGGGGGGNACTAAGTCGATTCTCGCCATAATCTTCAAAGTCCGCACACCTTAATGGAAATTATGGGTACTTATCTTATATGGCCGTCTTCAGCAGATTGCCTGGAATCAATTGAAATTTAGTAGATCAAAGTCTCATTTCACTTCCCACAAATATAGACTGATGGTACATGATTATGCATGCAGTCTGCAGCATATAGCATTATGCTTGTGCTGAAACATATCTTTATCATAGTCGCCAATAGCAAAAAGGAAACACTTTCCCCCACCAGAGAGAGTGTGTGTTGTCTCACTGCATGATTGGCACCGGGAACTTAGCCAGTGGGACTACCACATCGGACAATCAATGGTCCTACAGTCCTAGAGGGTAGAAGGTAGGTTTCCTCCATGATTCCCTGCACATCACTTTGCCTGGCACCTATCGCTTATGCATAACTGCATTGGCATCAATTTCCTTGCAGAGTCTGGGCTGTTGGGTTGTCTTGCAGAAATAGTTGCAGACTTTCGTTGTTAGTTAACTGAATTTGACTCATTTTGCTTAACTGCTGTTGGGATCAAACATTTGTTACTTTGTCTCTAAGGTTTTCAAGTCTGTATACCTGCTTTGTCTTCATTCGTCTTTTCCCTACTGGAGTATTTGGTCATGCTCATTTTATGTCTTCCCAATCCTCCCCTCTGACTTGGTCTGCAATGGTGGTGCCACGAGATGGTTTGCTGTACTTTAACCTGCAACCACGCAGGGCACACACTTGTTCATAAGGTTACATAAAGCTCCTGGATACTGCACCTTGACAATGAGTTTATTTCCCAAGCACTATGGTCCCCAGTATCTAGCCAAGTGACTTCTCGGTCGTGGGTGAAAAGTCAGGTTCTCCTACCAGGGATTGGGCTACAACAAAGTGGCTGGTAAGATATTTGATGTGCTTGTCGAATTTTGCCTTAACAAAACATGTATTTTTTACTGCCTCGGTGTTCAGGTCCTGATGAGCTGCGCAATGGTTACTATGAGTATGAGAGGCTGGCAACATTTAAACATTTGTAAAGAAATATTGGTATAATCTTACTGATGAATACTGGAAGTATTGGCGAGGCGATTATATGTACGAGACGTCTACTTTTTGTGGCCTCAAAAGTAGGTACTTTGCACGTTCCACATAAGGTGCAACGGACTACCATGTGTTGTAGTGTATCAGTAATGTGACACCATACACAGTACTGACGGCATCCCAATGATAGCTCTTTTTTTTTTTAACTTGCCACCTGCACAGGATACTTCGGATCTAAAAATTTATCCGAGTTCAGAAAACAGGCTGTAATCCACATCCTATCAAAATAATAGGCTACATGTAATCTGATTAAATTACAGGAGCATATAGATTGTATAGTTAAAATATGTATACGTAAACGTAAGACTTTTTAAAACTGAATGTTTTATTGAGTTATATTTATAGTAAGCCAATGAAAAGCCCCCTCCCCTTTTTTTTTAAATTTTATTTTATTAAATAATAATGTGTTTTTAAGTAGGTACAGTGTTCTTAACATTGTAATATTTCCGTGCTGTGTTCGGATTTATTAAGACCATAACATAACTTCGAGCGTAAATGTTTCCATTGTTTGCCAGAAACCTCTACAATTATAAAGAACAATGGTAGTGTAAGTTAAGTTGCACTACCAACAATGGCATTGCCGAACACAATAATGTATGGGGAATACTCGAAAACAATGAACCTCATGGGCTTTACGATTTTCATTTGGACGTTTATGCAAGACCATGGAAGACCTCTGCAATAATCCCACCGAACCTCTGTCAGATTGTAATTTACGAAGATGTTCGTCAATCAAGATAGCAAACACTGACGGCGATTCGAAGGAGGTGTGTATGGGACCCATGCTATTATGGGCTGTTCACGATTATTTGAGCAACTTTTGAAAAATTTCACTGCTCCTACCTGCATTTATTTCAACGGGCACACTGGATGTTAAGCGTCCAGTAGTCGGTATCGACGGAAAGAAAGTAGTTTCATATCTTAATGTTAATTAAAAGTGTTGGGTAAACGTTTGTGAATACTGAAATTATTTATTTTTCTTTCTATCTTTTAAATGCATATGAGCGTAAGAACAAGCAAGCTTGTAAAATAATTACATTCCTAATAATTTCACTTGACCGACGGCGACGCATGAATAAAGTGATGATGTACGTAGCATATATTAATCGGGGCTCTCAAAAGTGTTCAGTTTACAGTGAACAGACTATAACGGGTGTAATCGAACAAATGATAATAAACGCCATAGTGGGGTAGGTAGCACAAATGGAGCATATTTCATCGAGGAACAAATTGTCCATCGTCCAACACTGATCATTCGTGCGCTGCGACTGTCGTTTGGTAAATATACTGCAGTGGAGGATGTTAAGCTGGGTTAATAACAAAAATATATATATATATATATATATATATATATATATGCGTTAGCAATTATGCAGTAGGCGCTGAATTAGCGTTCGGAAAAACGTCTTCTGTGTTTTCAGTTTCCAGTTAATGTTTTAATTCTTAATTCTAGCCAATGTAACCAGGCGACAAGCCTGCCATGTTTACTTTGTTGCTAACCTAACCCCATATACCATAACCATATTTAAGCAGATTATACTTAAAAGCCGACATTTTCTACCAGAGAAGCGTATTTTTGTGAACAAATTCCTATAATCGTAAACATGTGCGCACACATGCCTTTTCAATATTATTTATACTTACATTACTGTAAATAACAGTTTCCCACCAACGACACCAACTGCTCTATTCTGTTTGGTCTCATCCTTACAAGTTTCACTTGAGATATAAAACTGAACTATTTCTTTTAGCAATTAAGGAAATTACAACTGCGCACGATCTGCTACGTTGCATTGGAAACCAATACATACGATAACGGACTTTCAGTTGTACTTCACACGAAATAACGCATAATTTAAAGCTTAGTTTTTAAATTGTAAACCCAGCTTTAGTCTGCAGTACTTTAGGCGGTGTAGTGCGTATTCCTGCGTGCAATCGGCCAGACGTAGGTGAGGCAAAATGGGAGACCGCTGCGACTTTCAACGAGGGCAGATCGATGGAACGCGGTTAGAAGGAGCAAGTGCATCGAAGATTGCCAGTGTGTAAGGGCCTATTCACAATGCGCAGTCGGCAGTCGGCGTTCAGCAGTCGGCAGTCGGCAGTCGAATGCAATTCACAATGTGCAGTCCATGATTTTGAAGGATTGTTTGTAAACACTGCTAGTTTAGTTTTGGAATAAAGAAACACTGGGAAAACGATCTTCTAGCCCCATAATATCCATACGCCAAACCCAACTGGAAGGTAACAACTGAATTAATTCGTTAAGCTAAATATTTTAAATTACCAAACATAATTTTAATTAAATATTTTAGGGTTATGTACCGGTACTTAAAATTCAACACGCACGCTATCAAAATACAAATAATAAACAGTCCTGTAAAAAATATTTGTTTACATCATGTGATCGCGAGCGCGACATCTGATTGGTTGGAAATTTTCGGCAGTCGACAATGAAGTTGAACCAACTCCGACTGCTGGACTGCTGACTGCCCGACTGCCGACTGCACGTTGTGAATATGTGTATTTTAATCAAGCAACTCATCTCTGACTGCCGACTGCCGACTGCGGACTGCCGACTGCGCATTGTGAATAGGCCATTAGGTGTATCGGGAGCAACAAGTGTCGAAGGTGATGACGGCATACACAACTCGTGGCAAGATGACAATGCTCGTGATCACCGGGCATTGAAGAGAACTGTCACAAAGACCCGCTCATCAAATGCGACACGAGTGACTTTAGAACTCAATCTTCGTATCGGAAAACATGTTTCTTCAAATCACAGTCAGACGCGAGCTGCGCAAATCATGTTCGTTCAGGTGTCCCCATTATTTTGATAACCATATGTATGTAGCTACGGGCAGTGCCAATTTTCAAATGTTGATTTCAAAAGTGCTCAACTACCCGCGAACAGCCTATACTTAACTGTGTTAAACAGTGTCCCTCGGAATCTGTGGAGGACAGAAACCATCGATTTCACGCAGGTGCCATCCCATGACAAGGGTCGATACAACATGACGCTAGGTTTCCGCGATGCTCCACTGCATCTCCAGTTCAACCCTTATATTCACGCTGGATACCGAGGTTACCTGCCGTTGAAGAAGTGTATGGAGAGGTACGTATTTCAAATCTTCACAATGATAAAAAAAATCTTTTTTTTTTTAAATACTGAAACCTGTTAAGGTAAGTTGGCGTCCAGTCCTCTGATATAATAAATATGTTTTTCTTTCACAGAAAGCAGGTTTGATTTGTATTTGAGTCGGGCAGATGAGACCTAGGTTATTTTGCATATAAAATTGTTTTAGTTCCACTTTGAATGTACTATACACAACTAAGCGTACAAATTGAGTCAGGTTTCACACCGTACTGTACAGCAAAATAAAGACCGCCTGCATAGTGTAAAGGGTTGTTGAGTTGAGAGGTTTTTTTTTTCTCTGCTATTAACAGCGGAGTCTTAAGGTGAAATGAGGTGAAGATTGAGCAGCGGAAAAATGCAAGGGAGGTTAAAACGGGAGTGCTCCAAGAAAACCCGCCGGTCAACGGCAACGTCCGTCACGTTTCCTACATGAAAAAATTCGGGTGACCCTGCCAGAAATCTGGCCTTGGTTGGTAGACGAGTAGTCTTCACTACACCACCGTGACTCCCTGTAGAGGGTAGCTTTGTTGCCTATCTGTTCCGAGGGATCCGGGTTCGATTCCTACCAGTCTCTTTCCAAGTTGTTTCGCTAGTCTGCGTCTCGATACCGGGGAGGACGATGGCAAACCACTGCAGATCACCCTGCGTATTGGCCTTGGACGCAGTGTATTTGATTTCCAACGCCGTAACGCCTGGGTTTCTAACCAACCTTCGGGAAGACCTGGGTTCGAATCCCGGCGTGGCCATCCTGATTTTCGCTTTTCCGTGGTTTCCCGAAATCACTCCAGGCAGATACCGGGATGATTCCTTACTACAATCCATGACCGATTCCATCCCCTCTCCCGCTTTCTCTGTTTCCGCTGTCGACGAGACTCCAAGCCCTGCGTACCCACCTTCGGGCTGCCAACGCCATTAAGAGAAGAAAAAAAATTACCCCTGTGTCTGAGAAATTGTATTGCTTGCATTTTATTCTTTTAACACAACATTGCCTTGTACAACTGTGTCAATTTGTGGAAACAGCATTTTTTTCTTCATATGTGATGTTTATCCTGTACCTCAGCCCGCAGAGTGATAAATGGAAATCAGTATAGTCAGTAACTTTACAATTCCATTAATAATGTTCTTGATACATTTTACAAAACGACACTCATGATGTTATTTTACCGCCCGCTATTTGCTGAAGAAATTTTTTTTTGTACTACTGACTCTTTAGTCTGCATGCCAGGGAGCTTAACCACCCATGACAAGTGTTGCCAATCAAAATATTATTTAAATAATCGTTTTATATTTACTTTCTAAAGTAAATAGTTATCGATTTCAAAATGTCCGCGTTTTCTTGGGTAATTTATTATTTTCTAAACACACTTGTGAAAATTGTATCATGTAGGCACGTCTTAAAATGCTTCAATTTGTATATTAATTAATTAATTAATTAATTCGTTGGTCCTTCAAAGAGTGTTGCTTTATATGCGATTACATCATTCGTCTTACATACAGGCTTGTATTTTCAAGAGAAACATTTATCATCTACGCATATACTGTAACTGTTAATTTTACTTCATCATTTAAGAGAGTCACAAAGTTTAAAAAAGCTTTTGGTACCTGCTTGTCTGCAACCGGTTTACATGATTGGTCACAACCGACTATGAGGAAGGCAAAATGGTTCCGTCAACAGATAGCTACCAAATCAACCGGGAAAGTACTACTGAATTTTAGCACCTTATTTCATCTAAATTGCGATTAAATGTCAACAAAATAAGAACAATGCACATTCTGTACGAAAACTGTCAGAATGTCAGGAACAATCTAGTTTTAAGTGAACATCATTGCAATTGCATTTTACAAAAATACGTGGGAATATATGTTGATGTAGTTCAGGTTAAATAAATACTTACAATAAAATAACAGCTTGAAACTTTGTCTTTCTTACCTAGGGTGTGAATATTTGTTCTGGTAACTCGTACACGAGATAGGCATTTCTGTCTGCTGCAGCATCTTCTGGTGTAACAACGAGACGATTAACATCTGGAGTCACATCCTGGGTTTCTTCCTGTTCTTCGGCTTGATGATGCGCGACCTCCACTTTCTGACCATCTTCGAATTCCCGCTGAAGGAGAAACTGATCATCGTCGTTCTACTCTCGTGTTTTCAGGTGATACATGTGTCTTTCAGGTGCGGTTTTAATAACGATTCCACTTCTCTTTGTTTGTATCTTGGCAGAATAACAAGCGCAGCTTAAATTAGAACGGTTCAATAGAACAAAGTGGAGAACATAAAAAAAGTATTTAACTTACTCAATTGAGTTTTGCACTGTAAAATAATGTAAAGGCGTTTCCTAGCCACATAAGTACCTTAGTGGTTTTAACAACACGAAATATATACTAAGTATTTCAAAACGAGATTTGTACAGAAGCAGATTATAAACTTTTGAAGTGTGGTCGGAATTCAGTGCCTCATAATAAAAATTATTTTGCAAAAAAAAAAAAAAGGACATAAGGGTTACTTATGGTATTTCTTATTTAGACAGTTCTTCGCAGAATAGTATAGAATGTTTTCAAATATATAGCAAAATTTTTAATTTATGTCTAGTAAAAGTATGCCTCCGCATAATTTAAACCACATTTTTGTTCTTCTGGCCTATTACACGCTAGTAACACATTCACGTACACTGAAGAGCCAAAAAAACTGGTATAGACGTGCGTATGCAAATAACAGAGGTATGGCACCAATCAGAGTAACGCGATGCGGTCGGCAGCTAGGTCGGTTACTACTGCTACAATGGTAGGTTATCAAGATTTAAGTGAGTTTGAACGTAGTGTTATAGTCGGCGTACGAGAGATGGGACATAGCATCTCCGAGGTAGCGATAACATTTGGAATCTGGTAAAACATCACATCTTCGACATCGCTGCGGCCGGGAAAAGATCGTTAACGAACGGGACAAACGACGACTGACGAGAATCATTAAATGTGACAGACGTGCAACCCTTCCTCAAATTGGCGCAGATTGGATTTGTGGACTGCCCTGCAGGATCCATGGTTTGAATTGCCTCCCGCATACCTTCAGACATTAGTCGAGTCCACGCCACGTCGTCTTGCGGCACTTCTGCGTGCTCGGGGGGCCCTACACGATATTAGGCAGGCGTACCAGTTTTTTTGGCTCTTCAGTGTATAAAGACGACACACGTGTATCTAGTATGCAAGCAAGAGTATATTTTTATGCAATCCTGTAATTCAGTAACCAAACATAGCTCACCTGACGATGCAAATCTTATGTTATCCACCTTTAAATGTATGTGTTCTTTTAAGTGAAACTTTATAAGGGGGAAGTTTTTGAAAATGTGTTTGTTGCTGTTTAGGTACATTAGTACTTTGCACTACTTATTTTAACTACGAATACTTTTTCGACACAGTTACCACAAGAAGCGTAGCAGTAATTTGTAAATTGTAACTTTTGGGGATGAATTCTTACACGCCACGGCTGCCTAGTGCTGGACCGGCTGAGTAAAATAATAGGGTTAACTAAATAATTTTGGCGTCTCGCCTACCTTTTACGATATTGCTTCCAAAAAAAAAAGTGCTTTGTACATCCGTGCCCAAACCACATTTCTAGGAAAAGTTTTTTGAAATTTTTAATAACCTAAAAATTGTGACTAAATTAGACTCGACGAAAATCCCAAACTCTTCCTTGCTCTCTTGTAGCACAGTTCTTCTCTGCGAAGGGCACGGAGTGTTTTTGTTTGAAAGGGGTATCGCGCAATGTAAAGGCTGTACGTGGTAAAGTAAGCACTTCTGAAATCAACCTTTGAAAAATATCACTGCCCCTTCTTGCATATAGTTTACCGGGTACACCGGCTGGCCTGCTCCCAGTTAAGTTGGTAACGACGGAGGGGAAATAGTTACATGTCTAAACGTTGAATTAAAAGTGCTATGTTAAAATTTGTGATTATTGAAATTGTTTCTTTTGCTTCGTGATTTTTTTTAGTGCATTTAAACGTATAAATTAACAAATTTGAAAAAAAAANATTGAAATTGTTTCTTTTGCTTCGTGATTTTTTTTAGTGCATTTAAACGTATAAATTAACAAATTTGAAAAAAAAAATTTAATTTTTTAATAATTTCGATGTTTCACTTGACCGACGCACGAAATAAAGTGATCATACCCATGNAAAAAAAAAATTTAATTTTTTAATAATTTCGATGTTTCACTTGACCGACGCACGAAATAAAGTGATCATACCCATGGCAATATTTAATTCACGTGTGGTGAAAGAATACACGATGTGTTTACAAGTAGATGTTAAGCAGGGCTTTGAAAAGTGCTCAGTTTACCGTGAACAGTCCACAGCAGAGACAAACTTAACAATCATTTGACATGTAGAACCCTGCATCCTTCCGCTTGGCTGGTCGCAAACGACGCAGTGTCCTCGAGAGTTGAGCGGAGGTTTGTTGCAGCTGACGATGGGCATGTCGGTGCTGTACCACACGTTCTGCTGCCACTCGGCGCAACTGCACAGGAAGCTGCTCGGCTGGGACTTGCTCGGCATCACGCTCTCCATGACAGCCATCTACACCAGCTTCATCTACTACGGCTTCATCTGCGACCAGGTAGTCACGCTCTTCACTATTGTATCGCTCCAGCTATCACTAGGGATGTGCGATATACACTTTTTTTCATTTTTCATATCGTTTCGAAATACGTTGACCGTATCGGTGCGATGTACCACTCCCAGAGGGCACTGAAAATCGATGGCGATGTATATCGTAAATACCGCATATATTGATATCGCAAATACTGCTCTACACTGTTGGGCCATATCGCAGTTGTGATATCTCTCAGAAATTATGTTTCGTGATCGATATGTATTGCCATATCGCACTGCCCTAGATATCACACGAGCGCATGTCGACAATCGTTGCCGCTTGTGGAAATGGCCCACTTATTCTCCTACTAATCTAAGTTAGTTTAATCTACTTTCAAAACAAACTCATTTAATTAGTATTACAAGTTAAGTTAGTTTAAATATATAAATACGTATTCACCTGCTTTCCTATGTTAGTTTAGTTGAACTATACAGGTTGTATCTAAAGTTGGGAAGATCAATGTTAAAAGTTTGGCAACCAAAAATCTTCGCCACTAGGTAAGCGCTAGTGTCGCATGAGTATTAGATTTTGTATATTTACCACGTTAAAAAAGAGGATAATTGTAACAATCATAAATAAAATATAAAGTAACTTCGTTAAGTACGTAAAATCTTCCTCTTTTATTATTCACGTAGCTTGAAATTTTTTAAATTAAAATTTAACTTTCGGAAGACTACGCCACCTTGCGGTGCGTATTTTCCCTATGCCGAACTCTCCCATAAGAAATGACGTTTTGTTCGTGACGCGAGTAGAGTGAAGGTTGGTGTCGGTGCGGGCAGGTGTGGCAGCGGCTGCACCTGGCGGTGACCGGCGGCGCAGTGGCTGCGGTGCTGTGGGTGGCGCGCCCCGCCTCCGACTTCAGCCCCGTCGCGAGGGCGCGCGCCTTCTTCGCCTGGGGGCTGTACGGCGTGCTTCTCACCGCGCACTGGCTCCACGTCATGCGGCACATCCGCCGCCAGATCGTGCACGTGAGTCTCCCGCCGCCGCCCCCACCGCACAGTGGCTCCAGATGTAGTTGCACGCGCCAAGAAAAAAAATATTGAGAACTGTTCCACACTATTTTTAGAATATAGATACAGCACGTTATAAAGTGTATTCATGCAGTGTGGTACCGAAAGTTACACTTTCCTAAGTTTTAAGGAAATAACATCACTAACATTTCACAGCCTGTTGAAACTGTACGATCCTTCAAGAACTAGTCGTAGTGTTTTGTAGGCGAGAAAAATAGTATGAAATGAAACAACAGGCACTTGAAAAATGCCAGAATATATTATTTTTACATTCAGCAATTACACGTTGTGTAATTTTCAAAACCGTGGAATCTTTTGGAAAGTTACACGATTTTTTAATTGATTAGTGGCCCGTCTATTTGAAAATAAAAATACAAATGAATAGCCTCTATTTCACATTTGTATTGATTACTTTGATAAGAAATTAATACGTTCATAATATCAGTACATAATAGGATCATTATATTGTAATTAAATTAGATAAGTTTTCTAAAAATTAATTTTTTTTTTATTCGCCATACTCTTTTGCGTACGCTTATTGCATTCAGGTAAATGTTATTTTCAAATGGAATCGTAAACGCGTGCCAAATCATATAACGATTTTGGTAAAGGCGAATTAAAAAATTAGCTGTTATTAACCCTTTCCGACCCACATTAGTTTACTGTTTCGGGTGCTGCAATCAAGAAAAATTATGATCCGTGTTGTACTTAAAGTCAACAAAACTCTTGTTTCGTTATCANGTTTCGGGTGCTGCAATCAAGAAAAATTATGATCCGTGTTGTACTTAAAGTCAACAAAACTCTTGTTTCGTTATCACGACTAATGAGCTGTAGGATTTGTGTTAGGCTTTAATAATGTGAACCAATCATAACCTAAACCAATAGCATGGCTTACGAATCAGTTCCTCATAGGGAAGGTCATTGGCCACTGAGCCGAGCAATGTGCAGTACCATCCAAGCACAACCCTCATGTGCATTGTGTGCTCAATTGTGTACACTCGGTCGGAATGAGCTAAAGTTCCGCAACGTTAATGTTTGTAGGGTTCTTCTTAGTTTCCAAAAACTTTGTTGTATGGTGTGTAAATATCGTCATTACGAAACTTGGCACCATTTAGAATTAACACGTACAATTCCTTAGATAGGTTACCGTCTGAAATAAGGGCAGTTACTTCATAAAGTGTGTATGGGATAGCGTCTTAGTTTACGCCGTTTAGTCCTTTTTTCCATTCTTCGTGATGTAGAAGNGTTTAGTCCTTTTTTCCATTCTTCGTGATGTAGAAGTAGTACCTACTTCCGCCGAAACACAACACACCCTTGGCTGAGGATTCATTACGCTTTCTTCGCACTTTCTCTGATGCAGACCTTGGCATATGCGGAGTAGTTCTACACACATCAGCAATTTGCCCTGCTCGCAACATGCTTCTCTGCGACTATTCATAGCAGTCTACTGAAGAACGGCCACGTTTATGAGCAGTCGGTTTGTTTAACATTCCACTCGTTGCTGAGCAAGCTTTANGTTTCGGGTGCTGCAATCAAGAAAAATTATGATCCGTGTTGTACTTAAAGTCAACAAAACTCTTGTTTCGTTATCATGAATAATGAGCTGTAGGATTTGTGTTAGGCTTTAATAATGTGAACCAATCATAACCTAAACCAATAGCATGGCTTACGAATCAGTTCCTCATAGGGAAGGTCATTGGCCACTGAGCCGAGCAATGTGCAGTACCATCCAAGCATAACCCTCATGTGCATTGTGTGCTCAATTGTGTACACTCGGTCGGAATGAGCTAAAGTTCCGCAACGTTAATGTTTGTAGGGTTCTTCTTAGTTTCCAAAAACTTTGTTGTATGGTGTGTAAATATCGTCATTACGAAACTTGGCACTATTTAGAATTAACACGTACAATTCCTTAGATAGGTTACCGTCTGAAATAAGGGCAGTTACTTCATAAAGTGTGCATGGGATAACGTCTTAGTTTACACTGTTTAGTCCTTTTTTCCATTCTTCGTGATGTAGAAGTAGTACCTACTTCCGCCGAAACACAACACACCCTTGGCTGAGGATTCATTACGCTTTCTTCGCAATTTCTCTGATGCAGACCTTGGCATATGCGGAGTAGTTCTACACACATCAGCAATTTGCCCTGCTCGCAACATGCTTCTCTGCGACTATTCATAGCAGTATACTGAAGAACGGCCACGTTTATGAGCAGTCGGTTTGTTTAACATTCCACTCGTTGCTGAGCAAGCTTAAAAAAAAAAAATTGTTTTTAACTGGAAATGTATTTAATATTACTGTGTTCCAAAGTTAATAGTCACGTTGATTTAAGTCTCTGTTAGCCTACTTATATGATGACTGCTGATGAAGATGGACTTATCTGGCAATTCAAGCTTGGTTTTCAGCAACATCCCATATTTCTCTTCATGTATTTTGCAATAACCATTGCATTTCTTCCTGAAATTCAAATGTATAGGGAAAAAGATTTTAAAAACTTAAGTTATTAGAATTTTCACGCATTCATCATAATCAAATTTAGAAAAGTAACTTGTTGCAAAATCTGCGCCTTGTTCTTAGTTGACGAACAGCTGGTGCAAATATCCTTCAGTCACTTATGGTCCAATTCGCATGATTAATGAAACACGTAAATTTAAATTACTGAAATGTGATTTCCTTTTTTTATATCTTACGTTGGTTACAGTTTCCGGTGTGAGTCACTCCTAGGAAATCTATAACATCTCTGAACGATAGGGTAAACAATGCTATGTTTGCACCTTCACGTATGTTATCGCGCAGGTTGGTGACAGAGGGCTATTTTGGGACAGCGCAGCTAGCCACATATTATCAATATGCTGGCAAACGAGCAGTTGAAATTTTATACACTCCTTTCCTACATACAAAGCTACATTTCGAGGGTGAAACCGTCTGTGCTTTGTTCGCTCTTTTCGTATCCTGTGTTTCATTAAAAAAAGTTTACCTTAAAACACATTTTTCTTCTAACGGCTATAGTTAATTTAAAAATAACAAGAAATTAATTCTAAATGCACTATTTTGAAGCTTAAACTGGTTATAATCAATGTTAAGTAAAATATTAACTTTTATTGCTGCGTTAAAGCAATTTTATAATTTATAATTTGTGGACTTTGTCACGTAAATAACAGAACTCATATTATACTCCACTTCTTCGAGTCGAGGAACTCGTGGAAGACACATGAATGGACCGATTTGGTTAAACTTTTGTGGAAATTTTGAGCATATGTAGGAGAACAAAAATCGCCCACATCATGCGAGAATGTTCGATTTTGGGTAATTTTGGCGCAGACAACTACATTTTGAACCAATGTGCGCCGCCAGGGGTGCCACACTGCGGCAAAAAAACAGTAGACTAAAGATGAGGTGGACCGCTTATTCGTCTTCTTCGTATGTACCCAACATTGACCTACCCCCAATCATACACAGCTGTCCAAATCACATGGATTACAGTGATGAACGTGTTTGTTTATATCTTAATTTTTTAAATGACAAGCACTAATATGTCAATAACATACTTTTACCAATTTGAATTTAATCCAACTGCATTAAAAAATTGGTTAGAGGAAGTATAAAAATATCTCAAATGACTTGTTTACTAAAGGGTATTCTAACCTCAAATCCAATCGAAGCCGTTTTTGCTAGTTGTATTGGCAGCACAGCAGTTCAATGTNACTAAAGGGTATTCTAACCTCAAATCCAATCGAAGCCGTTTTTGCTAGTTGTATTGGCAGCACAGCAGTTCAATGTTGGGACACGGATATTGGTTGCGTGCAGCCAGCGAGATCTGTCTACTTCATCTTTAGTCTGTGCAAAACACCAGTTTTTCACGATGAGAGAGAGAGAGAGAGAGAGAGAGAGAGAGAGAGAGAGAGAGAAGAAATTTGAACGGCTCTTAATAATAATAAGGGCACTGCCTACCGGCTGGCAGCTGCGAAATTCAAATAGGAAATCCCATGTGAAGGAGATTTCGCCTCAGTGCGTTAATTTTAAAGATAGGCCTTTCAAAGAAAATGTATTCTTTGCGAATTTTTTATAAGATCCCTACGAGCGTATATTTTCTATTTAGATAGGCAGTATGTACTTTTTTGTAAAACATAAATTTTAAAAATTCCTTGTGAACAGGCTATACATGTTATGGAAACATCTCCGCCGTTGGAAACTTCTCCTAAAAAAATTCGCGAAGAAACGTTTGAAACGCCTATCTTTAAAATTAACGCACTGAGGCGAAATCTCCTTCACATGGGATTTCCTATTTGAATTTCGCAGCTGCCAGCCGCTAGTCAGTGCCTTTAACAGCGAGGTCTTGAGAACCGATGAGGGTAATTGAGGTGATTATGGGGCAGCGCCGGAATGGGGGGGTGGGGGAAACGGGAGATCCCCGAGAAAACCCGCTGACCAGCGGCATCTTCCGGCACGGTTCCCACATGCGAAAGTCCGGAAGTGGGCCGGCCAGGGATTGAACCCGGTTCGCCTTGGTGAGAGGCCAGCAGTCTAACCCCTCAGCCACCGTGACCCCTTCCACGACGAAACCTCTGAAATTCTGCAAAACAAGTTTTTCTCCCTCTTGACATCGCTTGCACATCGTCCCTGTAACTCCAGTAAATATGATGCACTGACAGAAAGGTTTCTTTCAGCGAAAATAAACAACTGTTTGTATAGGGGCAAAAAAATATTTTGTTGTTGAAACAAATTATTTTGTTGTTATTATTTTGTTGCCCCAAACAATGATTTCATTGGTGCAACTAAATGTTTATTCGGTTATGTGCACATTAAACACTTGCGGTTAATATTAAAAAAAAAAAACCTACCGAGATTCGCTTGCATCTGAGCGCTACGCCCTAGCAACGACTATTGAAGTTAGAATGTTCTTAAATATATGCATCCCAAATACTGGACTGCGCACTAAAGTAAATATTTCAAGTTTTACAGCTTTACATTTAGTTGCACGTTGAACTTGTTTTATTAGGATGTTCACATCATTATTAAGCTTCAACACATGAACTAACAAACACTTGTTACTATCCTAATTGTCACGAAAATGCAAACGAACTCTGGAGCTGTATTTTTGAACGAAGGCAATAAAGAAAATGTCCGCCGGGGGTCCGGAATGACAGAGCATGAACAGCTCCGTGCTCCAGTCCCCCGTCCCCTTGGCCCCGATCCACCATAATCATTTTAGCAAATTTTCCACTATTATATAAGAGCACTGAGAAAGCATGAGTGGTAGAGTGGCCAAACAAGTATATAGAGTTGATTAAACTAAATATTTTGTTGGCAGTCTAAATTTCATTTGGCCCAACAAAGGGGTTTTGTTTATTCNAATTTCATTTGGCCCAACAAAGGGGTTTTGTTTATTCAAGCCAATACTCTGTTAGATGAAAAAGATTTATTTTGTTGCCTTTTAAGTTTTGTGTACTCGACCAAATACTATGTTGTAGCAACAAAATATATTTTTGACCCTATACAAACCAGGATTTTGTTGGCTGAAACAAACCTTTCTCTCAATGCGCATAAACTCTGCATTGATATGTCTAAATTAATCATCNATTTTGTTGGCTGAAACAAACCTTTCTCTCAATGCGCATAAACTCTGCATTGATATGTCTAAATTAATCATCATTACTGACATACCAAAATAAGTCATGGGATACGGGTCTAGTATAGTGTAGGCCCTCCTCTGGCCCGGCGAAGGGGAGCAACTCGTCGTGGCATGGACGAAACACTTGTAGAGAGACGTTGACCCACGCCGTCAGGACAGCTACCCAATGCCATCTGTAGGTCGGTGCAGGATCTCGGGTGCAAATGGGCCTCCCCACCACGTCCCATAAATGCTTGATGTGATTCATATCGGGCGAACGAGGTGGCCACAGCAGTCGTTGAAACGCTCCAGAAACCTCCTCGAACAAATTCTGGACAGTTTGGCCCGATCACACGGTGCATAATCCTGCTGGACCATCCCGTCGTTGTGGGGGTACGTGAATTACATGAAGGGCTGCAATGCAATGCCGCGACCAGCACGCACTCGCGTGATGTCAGAGCACGACTGATACGAGTCCGGGCACTTCCAAGAAGTAACGGGACGGTGGCACCACTGACTATTACCTTGACATACTGCTATCCTATGGCTTTGGGCATGTCAGTGTACACTGGAAACTCTGCGATACAGCTAGGTAAATGTAGTGTAAACTCTAGTTTAGAGTTAAAATAAATGATATTCATGTTATTTCAACATGCAAGAACAATTAATATAATTATTATTTAATCATCATAAACATCATCTTCATCACACAAAGCTACCAACTTCTAGAGGGCGAAGAACTTACGGTCTTATTTTTATGTCTTTTATAGGTGACATTATTCTAGTACAAGTAATTACAGGGTCAGAAGATATTAAAATTATTAGCATTAGAGCTTTGTTTGTTGTCTCTCTACTTGGCTTTCGACATTTTCTCTCCCGGAAACTGCAAAAATATTTTTTTCCCGCACTTCCTGAACCTCCTCACTTTGCATTCCGATTGTAAGGAAAGAGACTTAAATGACGCGTGCGCCGTTAATTAGATACCACGAGTATTCACGAATACAACCGCGCTGTGTCAAGGGCTTGCTACCAGAAATACTGGTAGCTGAAAGCGTATCCACAGGACAATGTGAGCAATATTATGACACGCGGCTTTAGCAGGTCATCCGAAAGCCCTTTGATCGATGCCGAACATGCACGATTATTTTAAAAAAACGCGGGCAGTGATTCTATCATTCGTACTGCCTTGTCTGACCTTGTTTGACAGCATCAATAACAGGCCCGTCTCCAGTCGGAAACCACACTTCACTGCTCTCTTCTCCTCGACCGCAATCCTAAGTCCTTGCCTCACATGCCAAGGCCGTATTTTTAATCTATAACTTACGTGGATCGACCATTCGAGAAATTTTATGTAGGCAGGAAGTGTTTATAGCCAAAACTCCAGAGCTTTTTTACTAGCCGGTCAATTCTGCAAGGCGTCAAAAACTTTCATGATCTTCTGAAGTGCCCCACACTAATTGCAACATTGATTCGATGCCGTCCCTGATGTTTCTGAACTCACTTTTCCCTTCAATCATGGTGATCAACATTTGGTGTGTGACGTACAATTCTTAATCGTC
>NQII01001089.1:320598-340839 GCA_002778355.1 Clitarchus hookeri | reverse complement strand
AAATTTGATTGCAGATGGTCGTGGACTCTGCCAAATGATTTCTTTCTTTCCAGAGTTAACGAGCTTACAGTACATCTCAAGAGGCATGAAACTCGTCATAAGTAAATTACTACCTTTAAAGACACTTTTCCCTGTCAATTTTTATGTACATTGATAAGTTTCTCCCATCATATACCACTTGGATATAAAAAATTACATTTTTCGCGGGGTAATTAAGTGCCAGATGAAATCTGTCTGGAGGGACAAAATACGAGTGATGGAAGTGAGATCATTAACGCGGCCGCCTAACTGGCGCTTGTCTGGCATCCTTGTTTGTTTTATATACGAACCGGATTGATGCGAAACTACGATAAAGGAGTGCATTGTACTTTGCTACAGTGTCACGTCCAATGAAATGTTAAGGTCACCGCTTAAAATGCCGTAGTCCAGCGGTACGACGAGAAGACTACACGCGAGTTCACAACTTTGCGCGTAGAGGCGATATCGCTCGATTGTAGCTTCACACACACAAACACACAGCTCACTAGGTGGCAGCCTCGAGCTCCTGTGATGTAATTTCAGCTTTCCACTGTGTTAGAAAGATGTGCTTCGGGAAGCATTCTTTTTGGACCCATTTATAAAGGGATACGACTTCGCTAATTTTAGCAGAATCAATATTGTGACGTAAATACGAGTTCTCAGTTCAGTCGGCATGCCTGTACATGTACGGCGGGGGAAGGTCCCCCTTAGGCTGTTATGCAGACACTCGCAGCTAAAACATTTAGGATGTACTCTACTTACGATCGCACTGAGAGTTTCAACATCGGATATCCCACAATGCACTGCGTTCGTGAGACGATCCTGCGCGTAAGACAATTCCTTCCTGTATCTGAGAGTCGTGGTGTAGTAACGGCTGTTCACGGTAAAGTGAGAACTTTCGAAATCAACCTTTGAAGAATAAACTGCATGTATGCTGCCATGCATACTGTCATTCCGGTTTAGTTGAACCGCGAGTATAATTTTTAAATTGTTGGCAGATCAGGTGTTTATAATTTTTTTTTTTTTTTTACGTTATCCAAATTGGAGTACAAATTGGCACTTTAGCATCACATTTAGATTCCAAACAATTTCCTGTTTTAGTTGTACTGACTGGTGAATATAGTTATTAGGCCCATGAAAATGTAAAAATTTAAAAAAGGACGGAACAATACTACAGGGGTGTTTCAGAAGTGTTCACTTTACCGTGAACAGCATATACTTGATTTTAGGGTGTTTTCTAGTTTTGAGAAGTGATAATCTTACGGTACGTTATGTGTCTGGTTTAATCAACTGTGGCAGTTGCTTATATCGTGTAAATCATAAATTGCTAAGTTTTCATTTTTTACTGAAGATTTGACGTAATTAACTGAATGTTTAATTAAGTCTTTAAAATGTTTTTAATGCATTCCAGATGTTTTTAACTCGCATCGTGGAGACGTACGCCATGGCTTTCGGATGTTACGCAGCATACTCTTTCAGGTTCCCGGAAGTACTGCTACCTGGTTAGTGTCTGCTTATTTTACACATTTTATTTCAAATGTAGATATACATTACGCTCTAAGACTAGACTAGAAAGATGTGCCACGACGGGTAATCTCGGACCTGATTTTTTATGAAGACTTAAATCTGTTTCTCTTAGCTAACAATCTAAATATATAATTATTATAACATATTTTTGTCTGGGAATAATTGTGAAATAAAGTTTGTTTCNTCGTGGACTCTGCCAAATGATTTCTTTCTTTCCAGAGTTAACGAGCTTACAGTACATCTCAAGAGGCATGAAACTCATCATAAGTAAATTACTACCTTTAAAGACACTTTTCCGTGTCAATTTTTTTGTACATTGATAAGTTTCTCCCATCATATCTCCACTTGAATATAAAAAATACATTTTTCGCGGGGTAATTAAGTGCCAGGTGAAATCTGTCTGGAGGGACAAAATACGAGTGATGGAAGTGAGATCATTAACGCGGCCACCTAGCTGGCGCTTGTCTGGCAACCTCGTTTGTTTTATATACGAGTCGGATTGATGTGAAACTACGATAGAGGAGTGCATTTTACTTTGCTACAGTGTCACGTCCAATGAAATGTTAAGGTCACCGCTTAAAATGCCGTAGTCCAGCGGTACGACGAGAAGACTACACGCGAGTTCACAACTTCGCGCGTAGAGGCGATATCGCTCGATTTTAGCTTCACACACACAAACACACAGCTCGCTAGATGGCAGCCTCAAGCTCCTGTGATGTAACTTCAGCTTTCTGCTGTGTTAAAAAGATGTGCTTCGGGAAGCATTCTTTTTGGACCCATTTATAAAGAGATACAGCTTCGCTAATTTTATCAGAATCAATATTGTGACGTAAATACGAGTTCTCAGTTCAGTCGGCATGCCTGTACTGTACGGCGGGGGAAGGTCCCCCTTAGGCTGTTACGCAGACACTCGCAGCTAAAACATTTAGGATGTACTCTACTTACGATCGCACTGAGAGTTTCAACATCTGATATCCCACAATGCACTGCGTTCGTGAGTACCTTCCTGTATCTGAGAGTCGTGGTGTAGTAACGACTGTTCACGGTAAAGTGAGCACTTTCGAAATCAACCTTTGAAGAATAAACTGCCCGTTAACTGCATGTATGCTACCATACATACTGTCATTCCGGTTTAGTTGAACCGCGAGTATAATTTTTAAATTGTTGGCAAATCAGGTGTTTATAATTTTTTTTTACGTTATCCAAATTGGAGTACAAATTGGCACTTTAGCATCACATTTAGATTCCAAACAATTTCACGTTTTCATTGTACTTACTGGTGAATCTAGTTATTAAGCCCATGGAAATGTAAAAATTTAAAAAAGGACGGAACAATACTACAGGGGTGTTTCAGAAGTGTTCACTTTACCGTGAACAGCCTATACTTGATTTCGGGTGTTTTCTAGTTTTGAAAAGTGATTATCTTACGGTACGTTATTTGTCTGTTTTAATTAACTGCGGCAGTTGCTTATATCGTGTAAATTGTAAATTGCTAAGTTTTCATTTTTTACTGAAGATTTGACGTAATTAACTGAATGTTTAATTAAGTCTTTAAAATGTTTTTAATGCATTCCAGATGTTTTTAACTCGCATCGTGGAGACGTACGCCATGGCTTTCGGATGTTACGCAGCATACTCTTTCAGGTTCCCGGAAGTACTGCTACCTGGTTAGTGTCTGCTTATTTTACACATTTTATTTCAAATGTAGAAATATATTACGCTCTAAGACTAGACTAGAAAGATGTGCCACGACGGGTAATCTCGGACCTGATTTTTTATGAAGACTTAAATCTGTTTCTTTTAGCTAACAATCTAAATATATAATTATTATAACATATTTTTGTCTGGGAATAATTGTGAAATAAAGTTTGTTTCCCGCCAGAAATTGTGTCAAAGAGAATGAATGAGACTATGTGAATACAACCAGCTTGATATTTTTGTCTTTCCTTGCCAGCTTTAAGGGGGATCAGTCCCCGCGATCTTGGGTTTGTACATTTTTCTCCGTACGTTCAATTTCTATCACTTTAACAAAACTTTTCGTACAACACAGCATACACAGGATTCTCGGAAACTCAGTGCCCAAAACCCCAGACATAGCTTCTTTGGACCAATAGTAACACAAAGGCCCTTTGAACAACAATTTATTTGACAGTGAAAATTACAAAACTTGCAACACTTCTCCATAAATCACATTACCACAATTAATTAATTCCATTATAACAATTATTTTAAAAACTCGACAATTATATAGTATTACTAAAATACAGTACCGTATTAATAGCACCATCAGTAAGGTATTTTCATATTTAAAAAAAAACTTTACAAGTCTGAATGATTAGTACCATCAATTATTTGCATTCTAAACAAGTATCACATTAAGATGTTACAATTCTGATAATCTAGTTCCGTCTATCACTTGCCTTCTTAGCAAGAATTATTTCAAAATAAAGCATGATAATTCTGAAAAAAATTGGCTTCCANGGGGGGGGGGGAATGGGACATTTCAAATATTAAGCAACGGATTACTGAGAAGACGACCTAGGAAATGGAGAGAAGGGGGAACTCCAGTAGAATCATGCAGAGCGCTATTAAAACGAACATTTATGAAATCGATATCTTGATCCCACATAGTATGGTCCTGATTGTAGAAAAAGTTAAGCAGGCCTTCAAATTTTTGCTAAACCGTTCTACCTGATTACCTTTTGGATAGTAGGGACCGGAGGTAAAATGTTTTTAAACACATTGGATGTAAAATACTTGGCATTATCTGTAACAATCTCCACAAGAGCACTAAACACTTTCCCAAACTTGATCAATAAGCACTTTTACTTTTGATGAATCCTTCGTATTACGAAAAGGTGACAAAATGACAAACTTTGTGAAGGTATCCAATAAAATTAAAATACAAACGTTACCCTTCTTGGATCTAACCAAGCGACCAAACATTTCCAGGTGAACAATGCTCCAGGGAGCTTGAGGTATGTGTCGNTACCCTTCTTGGATCTAACCAAGCGACCAAACATTTCCAGGTGAACAATGCTCCAGGGAGCTTGAGGTATGTGTCGTCGCCTGCCCAACATTTGTGTTCTGAGCCTGCTTGCATTTTTGGCACAAGTCACAACAACGGACATAATCAGACACGTCTCGCCCCTTAGACCACGCAGGCAAATTGCACCGCAATCTTATCAAAGGTTTTACTTACACNCATAATCAGACACGTCTCGCCCCTTAGACCACGCAGGCAAATTGCACCGCAATCTTATCAAAGGTTTTACTTACACCTAAATGACCACCGAACACTGTATCATGAAAGTATGCTAAAACCACAGGCCTTAACGATTCAGGAACAACAACCTTACGGACACGTCCAAATTTAACGGTAAAGTACAAGATGCCATTTTCAACAACATAGGAGAGTACCGCACCGCCACTTAAATCCGTCTTAATCTGGCTGCATAAGGTGTCGCTTGCCTGGGCTTGGCGTAATTTTACAAAACATTCTGGAAAATCTTGTACAAGATTAAGGGACGCCTCCGCGTCAGGAACACGTCCCGATTCAAAATCTACTGGATCATACATTCGCGATAGAGCACCTGCTACCTGATTGTCGGAGCCGCGAACATGGTGAACCCCAAAACGGGAACCTGACAAACGCAAAACCCACCGACCTAACTTACCCATCTGTTGAGGGTGATTCAAAGCCCAGATTACAGATTGATTATCGGTGCGCAGGTCACATTCCTCGTGTTCTACATAAGAGGCAAGCTTCTGTAATCCAAAAGTGCACGCCAAAGTTTCTTTCTCGTAAATCCCTACCTTGCGCTCCGACTCCGTTAAGCTACGCCTGGCGAAGGTCACTGGGGTTAAGCCCAATTCAGTCCGCTGACTCAGGATGGCGCCTAAAGCCAGTGACGACCGCGTCGACTTGTACGACGAAGCAGCGGGGAAAGTCCGGTAGCTGTAATACCGGAGGAGAGGACAGCTTCTGTTTCAGTATAGAAGAGGCCGAATCCTGTTCTTGACCCCACTGGAACTCAACTCCCTTTTTTTTTTTTTTTTTTTTTTACACGTTTAAGGGTGCCGCCACTTTATAAAAATGCTTGATAAAAAGGGAGTAATGCTCTAGAAGACCTAAGAATTTCTGAACCCTCTTCAGAGTTCTTAGGCGTGGGAAATTAAAAATCGGGGCCACGCGATCCGGGTCAATCATCAGTTAACCTGCGCAGAGCAGATAACCTGAAAATTTCACCTCGCCGGCGCCCAAGGGGACCCTTGTCTGGATTGACCGTCATCTTAAGAAACACTTGGCGTAAATGGGACAGATGTGATTCCAGATCGTCACTGTACACTATGATGTCATCGATGTAGTTAAATACAAATTTCAATTCAGACAAAACATGGTCTAAAACCCTGGACAACGCCTGTCTACCAAAGCTGGAAGGCATAGGAATACGCGTGAACTAGAACTGGCTCCACGGCGTACTAAAATCAGTATATTTCCCGCAAACACTGGTGGAAACTGTTACTAAGGTCTAACACAGAAAATACTCGGGCTTTGCCCAAATGTTGAAGAGCACAATCTATTGTCGGCAAAGGAAATGGGTCCTTATGAATTTTCTTGTTTTCCAATTAATGATTTACTACCAATTGGCACTTATCATGATCCCTCTTCCGCACCAGAAAACCAGGTGAACAATAATCCGAAGTAGAAGGAACAATTACGCCGGCCTCTAACAACCTGTCTATAATATCCCTGAAAGCTTGCAGCTTAGGGAGAGGACACTCTAAATGACTGTCGCGCATCGGAATATCACCCGCCAGGGAAAATTTGTACGGAAGTACATCGCACTTCCCAATTTTAGGAGAAATAACGTCACTAGATTCCCGTCTCAGCTGATCTAACTGCCCTTGAAAATTTTCTAACGAACTGTTAGCGCCGTCGGACACAGGTGTTAACCTTTCCGGAAACGCGTCGACCTGGAGACCAACACGGATGTTTGGGGCCAAACCAAAGAATAGATAGAATTCATCTAAATTCACCGACGCCCTAGTTTCCCATCGGAACTCTAAACCTAAAATGACGTCATGGGAAAGATGCGGAAACACCCAGAAGGGAAACGTCCAAGAGAACCTGCCGATCTTAAAATGCAAAGGTGCAACCACATTACGTCACCATTTGCGATACATAAACGCTTCTCAGTAACGCACCTAACACGTCCCTTAGGAACGATGTTCTGCTCCAAGAGCTGCTTCTAGATGGTAGTACTTGAAACACAATGAGTTGCCCCAGTATCGACTGACGCAGGGAAATTCCGTTCACCACAGGTGATTAACACCGTGCACTTCTTTACCTCGCCCGACAGGAAAACCCACGCCGGGTTCCAGTCGGAGCTCGTTTCCCGCCTCGGCACAAGTCCTAGGCAATTGTGTCCCATCTCGCCACATCGAAAACATCTCCTTTCAAATGAAGCACGCATATTTTCCTTACAATCCCCAGCGGAGTGTCTCTGTAAGGCACAATTGCTACACCGCACCGCTTCAACCACGCTGCTCGACATCGTGTACAGCCGAAACTTGCCCAAACGGCGCGGAGATACTGCCAAGACTGGCTTACGCGATATTCACCTGAGGCAACCAAACTGCATCGCACCTCCACTGCTGGTTTACGTAACTCCCGGAAATTTTGAGGGACAGAAACCAAGGTGCATTGCGCACGCACATGTGGAGCCAAATCATCTATGATTACGCTAACTAATTCGCGCTCACTCATTTGCAAGCACGACCCATCATGAAAAGCGCTAATTGAATCCACAAATTCGTACATGCATAGGTTCACCCGGCCTTTGAAATCTATAGATGAAATCGCGTTCGCAACTACGCTTGGCGCGTGGGGGGAAATAAAACCTCACTTTACCCTGCGCTTAAAGCCTGCGAAGGTTCCTCCTGCCAGTGACGTAACTTCCTCACGGAGTAATTGCAGCACGAAACCTTCACACTTTATAGCAATGGCTTTCAAAAGGCTGTCCTCAGAACTTAAACAGAAACTAGCAATTTGATTCACCGCAGTAAAGAAATGTAAAATGCTAATAGGTTCGAGAGATGTTAAAGGATTCAACTGTTGCAAAGCCGTAAGGAAGAGTTTGTCGACTTCAGGTGGACCCGTGGTGACACTCGCCAGGACCACGCGCCAAGAGGGTTGCGCCATTTAACCTCCCTGAAGCCACAAGTCCACGGCAGTTCGGCGCAGCTCGGCCACTCTCACTGACTCGTCCGCTTCAAACCCGCGGTCGCCCAGTAAATCACGTAGCTCTTCCTTTTGCAAAGTGTACAAGAATCCGACCTCGGCCATGGCATGCAGCAAAAAACAGTTCCGATATGAGGAAAAAGTCAGCGGAGTTAGTTCATTTTTTATTTGTGCTGTGGCATAAATAAGACTTAGCCAAACAGATTTGAACAACTATGTATTTGACAGTGAAAATTACAAAATTTACAACACTTCTCCTTAAATGACATTACCACAATTAATTAATTCCATTATAACAATTATTTTTAAAAAAACCTCGAAAATTCCCTAGTATTACTAAAATACAGTATCGTATTAATAGCACCATCAGTAAGGTACTTTCATATTTAAAAAAACGTTACAAGCCTGAATGATTAGTACCATCAATTATTTGCATTCTAAACAAGTATCACATTAAGACGTTACAATTCTGACAACCTAGTTTCGTCTATCACTTGCCTTCTTAACAAGAATTATTTCAAAATAAAGCATGATAATTCTGAAAAAATTGGCTTCAACCTTGGCTTTACAAGCCACAATATTTGAAAATATTATTTCTTGCATAACATTTTGGGATTACTAAAAGTAGCCATAATAGTCGAGCTACGCCATCTTCAGGAAACGTAATAGAAACTACAAGTGTCCTGTAGATATGTAAAATTTAATACAAAATATGTTGGTTATTGAGAAAATTCCACAAATCCAAGATCCTCTTAAGAATTAATTATGTAAAGGAAATAAGGATCAATAAACCCTGAAATACAGAAATAGATAAAACGGGAGAACTAATGAGAAAATTAAGTTTACGTTGCATTTCTAGCACGGGTCTCTGAGGCTTGTTTACTGGATGAAGATATTAAAATTAATAAGTCAGCTTTGCAGCCACTAAGCCAACTGTATCCTGTAAGTATACAAAAGAAATGAAAATAACTGTATGGCAACATTTAGCAGCATTCGGGCTTTTAGCGTTAATACGCAAAATTTGAGTACCTAGTGCACTGAAATGCCGTTTTTGAAGTTAGTCTTGTATAGCTAAACTAGGCGTTCTTTAATTTTTACCTTAGTGTATTCTGTATTGTGAATTTATGTCATTTTGAGTTGGTTCTGAATAATTGAAAACAGAAAAAAAAAAAAAAAAAAAAAAAAAAATCTAACCTCCCAAAACGAATTTGACGGTAATTTTGATAGAGTTTGAGAAGTTATCAGCAAGTTTATTTGAGTTTTCGTTATGCTTAGACTTACTCTCTACAGTCAGTAAGCAGCTCATCCAATGCACTACCTGTAACTGTTTCCTGCATGTTAGCCATTCACGCATGCCTTGTGAACTTGTTGACAAGTGTTTATTTTACCAAAATAATTTTTCTAAAATAATGTATATATCTACGTTCAGCTAGGATAGCAAATTTTGTGGACACATGTGGACACTATTGCCACTTGTCATTAATATATGTAACTTAGAATACCAGCCTCTCTAAGGTGAGGTCTGGCTTCAAATCGCGGNACCGCGGACGATAAGATGCCGAATGTGATACGAAGCAGCCAATTCTAAAGCAGCCAAGAAAGATGATAGGAAGTTGTATTTTCTGAAATATATGCAACGAAATTTGGCCGTTTACGGTTAACTAAGCACTTTTAAAAGGCCTGCTTAGGACCGGCTGATATTTTCCCTTTTTTTCTTGCACTACATTTAATATTAACACTGTCGTGGACCTGATTGTTAATATTCAGGCGTCGTTTAACAGATTCTGATAGGAACATAAATATGCTGCTAATAAACAAACTCTCACACTTAGGTGAATAAAAAAAAGAGAAATAAATAACTCCAGTATTCACAAATGTTAATGTTGCACTTATATTACGACGTTAACACATGTCAGCACTATACCTACATTGCTGCCAACCGTACTGAGTGCATTTCAATAAGAGTATCCGTTAGGACTAGTCTACAACTGACATACGAGTATAACTAACACATTTACATTTATAACGGTAAGTACATACACAATACTAAACAAGCCCAGTGGCTCGATGATATCGATAACGCTGACAATATTCGTTTTATGTTGCTACGTTAAGTACCGGAGAAATTAAGGGCGGTGTTGTTGGTAACAGTTTTTCGTAGAAAATAATACNGTTTATGTTGCTACGTTAAGTACCGGAGAAATTAAGGGCGGTGTTGTTGGTAACAGTTTTTCGTAGAAAATAATACTTTTCGATACATCTGAGATTTTCTGAAATATGAAATTAGTTTCGTTTGCATTTTTACTGTTAACTTCTCTTAAAAACGTTCCAGAACCTTCGTTTTTGCTATGCTCCAGGAACAAACAAAATAAAGAATGTGCCCGGGGAATAAAGTCAGTACATACGCTTTCTTCTTTCATAAACACGTTTGTCACACGGCAACACAGTAGGGTTCCACTTGCTGAACACCGACACACAGCGATAGTAACAAGCAAAGTTAAACCAGGCTGAACTCTCCTTATTAATACTGCTGTGTTCATGGAAGTGCTTATCGCTATGCGCGGCTGCAGCTTGTATCGATTCACATGGTTTTTAAGCACAAACACATATCACTGTACCGTGTTTGTTAAATGTTTGTGTCAATTTTGTCCGGGCCCTTTAAATTATCCAGTTACTGGCAGGGATATTTTATTCCAAATGTTGGCGAAAAATGTTTTCCAGTTAACTGCGAATCAGCTATATCAAGAACTGAGCAGTGAGAAACAAATAAAATCCCATTTCCAAGTGACCATAGTCTATTCGCAGTATCATCACACTTTTTGTGAAACAAACCTTTAAAAATTCGCGCCATATATGACGCGTTTGGTTGTTCGCTAAATACGTCATGCATCACAAGCGTTTTATGATTCTGTTAACTTCGTTAAACTGTACTTTCGCTTGTTTTTTTTATCCATAAAGTATAGTATTTAATTTATAATTATTATGAATAAAAACCGAGAGAAAATAGGTACGTTGGCAGTGCCTAAGAAATAGTTCCCGTTGAAAATAAATCGAGTGCGCACAAATGAGGTTCGCTGTTCCTTTCGTGTGATGTTGTATAGACTTGGTTTGAGCGAGGCGGAGGAATATCCCGAAAGTAGAACTTGAACAGGGCTTGAGAGAAGTTGTAAGTGTGACGAGTAGACTGTAGCGTGTGTGTTCTCTCGTGTGTGCAGGCAGGTGCGACTTGGTGGGCGCCTCGCACCAGCTGTGGCACGTGATAGTGCTGGCGCTGCTCTACCACTGCTACAACACCGGCGTCTTGTACGTCCAAGTGCGCGTCAATTCCTTCTGCCCGAACTACCCGCTTTACCTCCTCCCATAGCCTCCCTCGTGGTTCCAAAAATCAATATCCCTGCGTTCAGACAGTGGTACCCCAACTACGGNCTCGTGGTTCCAAAAATCAATATCCCTGCGTTCAGACAGTGGTACCCCAACTACGGACTGTTCAAGTTTAACTCAGCACTTTTTTTTTAAAGCTTTGCGTAGGATCTACTTTTCTTCTGATTTTATATCCCACCGCGTGTAAAACTAGCGTAGAGGGTAAATGGGGTAGAAGTGCTCATCCTAGCTGCGCAGTAGCCACTCTCCGGGTTCACGCGCTAAAAGACTAAAGATGCGGTAGACAGATTCTTCGTCTTCTGCGCATGTACCCAACATTGACCTACCCCAAACCAACACAGCTGTCAAAGTCAACAGTGATTAACGTGTTTGTATCTCAATTTTCAAAAGCCATGAAATTTATGTGAATAAAATAATTGAACCAATTTGACTTTAATCTAATTGCAAACTGGTTAGAGAGAGCATACAAACATCTCAAAGCATTTGTTTACATAAACAGTGTTCTAACCTCAAATCCTATCCATGTCGTTTAGGCCTATGATAGACGTGTTGGCTGAAAAGCAGTTCAATGTTGGGACACGGAGACTGGTTTTGCGCAGCCAGCGAGGTCGCTCTACCCCATATCCACTATACGATTCCATCATTATATTGTTTTTTCTGCCACCTTATATGTATATTGAAGTCAGTCAAAACATTTTAGTAATATGAAAAGAGTGAGTCTGTTGAAAATTCGAATGCAAACAAACACAGTCATCACTGTTGACCGTGTGGTATTGGCAGTTGAACTGGTGATGGACGAATCAATGTTGGGGACATACGCGTGAGACGATAATCTGTCTGCCTCATCTTTGGTCTATGAAAATTAGCATTGCCGTGGGACATCACTATATTCACGCGTCATCCAGGTAAAACCGTCTAATTTTTAGGAACGTAGATGTGTTTGTGATATACATATTCGTGATCTAATCAGTATAACACTAACTCCAGTGACCACAAATTTAAACGTTACACTCGCAATACAACGCAAAGTCTTAAGAACTAGGCTTTTTTTATCAATTTTCTGCCAACTTATGTAAGAGAATGCATCCCAGTGTGTGTTTATGTATTTATGGGCTATATATATATATATATATATATATCTTTTCACAGGCTTGTTTCAAGAGTGCTTGCTTTATCGTGAACAGCCTTTTAAGTCTTCACACTTCAGGTATAAATGGCCTACAGCTGATTTAACATTTTTAAAGCTAAACCTTTGAAAACTCTGTAACTGTAAACATTTAGACGTAAACACCTAAGTACTAAACAGTAATTCTTTATGGGGAGGCAAAAAAAAATAGTTCTACCTCATAATTTTTACATTTTGTCAACGCAAATTTGTTTATTTTTCTTTCATGCACATCAGAGTAAAAATGGCGTAGTATAAATGTATTTATATAAAAAAATTGAACGTACATAGCTTTTGATAAATTCGACAGTTTCTAAGACAGAAGCAGCTTACTTTGGAAAGGTTTTACAAAACATTGTGAGTTGTTCGCATCTCTGCTTGTTAATACCTGTGTTTGTTTAACCAGGGGAACAGTAGCTGTCAAGGTAATGGCAATTTTCCTTTCTACGGATGATGGAAGATTAAACAACAGATTTGAGAAATAACCCAAAAAAAGATTTTTTTTTTAATCTCTCAATTATTCAGAACCAATTTATATTCCATTTACCGGCCCTATGTCTACCCTGTTATCTCTCGAACAGCTAGCCAAAACTGACCCAGATTCTCCAACATTTTGAAATACGACTTCTATACTTCCTTACGGAATGATACGACACTTCGTCGACGAATATTGGGAAGAAGGCTACTAATAAGACACAAATAACCATCTCGTTTATGTCGTCATGGACTCATATGCTGGGAGTTTTTTTCGGTCGGCGTAGAGACCAAGCAAGATTTGATATTTTATCGAAGCTGTTTCGACAAGTTCTTCTGTGAATATGTTTTGCGTGGTTTTTCGCTTTTCGTCGATGTTATACACTGTTTTGATAGAGTAAAAATACCCACTGAAAACCTCTCAAGATTAATAAATTATGTCTTACTCAGTTTTATTTCCAATGTTAGTGCATGCGAGCTTAATTGCAAGCAATTAAAACTTATTTTTTGTGTTTAATAGACGCATTTTCTGTTTTCGATCCCACAGACCTTCCTGTTAAGGAGAAAAAAATATCTTCATTTCAAAAAGCTGATATAGATTCTTCAATATTACTTCTAGATAAGTTTATTCCACTTAATAAAAATGTTCGTAACAGCCATGTTAAAGCGGGAAAGGCCTAAGCTAGATCATTTGCAGATAAATCTTGAGAAAACAAACTTCCAGGTATTTAGGGAACTAATTTTAATCGCAATGAGCAGTAGGCATAATGAGGTGCGTGTGAGGAATCGAAATCACTATGTGTGTATATTTAAAGTAAAGAATGTTTTATAGGAATGTTTGAGAATGCCATTTTTACGAATTTTTTACTATCCTTTCTTTCGCCAATAATTTTTTTAATTAATTTAAGCTGAGCGAAATAACTAGAAACTTAAATTTTGGTTACTCAACTGAAAATATTTTATATTTTTATTATTAACCAGCAAACATTTATCATGTTAGTCAAAGAGCTAAAAATTTAGAATTTTCGCTATCATACGTAAACTTCTGTTTTTTAAAAGAGAATTTTCCACCCAAACGTTTTATTCATGCTCTAAACATTGCGAGCGGCCTAAACATGTTTGAGGGAGAATAATATGGAAGTAATATTTTTTTTCCAAATACACTGAGTTTTATATCAAAATAATAATATTTGGATAGCAAGATTTTTAATTTCACAACACACGTGAAATAAAATTGATGCCCTAGATTACGGGTATTTTGACATTCTCCAGCCGATCAGCAGAAGGATGCTGCCCGTCACGGCAAAGAGTGAGACACTTGTGTGAGAGAGGAAGGATGCTGTTCTGGTCACCCCCTCCCCTTTCCAAACACTCTTTCTTTCTTTCTTTCCACCATTTCAAACGTCGCTCAACGGGGTGGGACCAGCACAACGTAATTTCGAATGTTTTATTATTTATAGCAACAGCATAGTCTATTCGCGGTACACTTTTTGTTTCAAACCTTTGAAAAATCACCCCATGTATGGCGTGTTTGTTTGTTTCCTAAATATTTCACGTATTACAAGCGTTTTATAATGTTGTTAACGTAAAAAAAAAATAAAAGTACCTTATTTTTGGTTAAAGTAAAATATTATTATATTTTATTTATAATTTATAATAAATATGAGTAAAATAGTGAGAAAATACGTGTGTTGGTAATTCCCGATAAGAACTAGTTCTCCTGCAAAATATTATTACACTTAGTGCGCACGAATGCAGTACGTTGTCCCTTTGGTGTAATTTTTTAGACTCGGTTAAGCCTTTTGCATGAGGCGGAGTAATATCGCTAGAAGTAGAACTTTAGCAGGGCTTCAGAAAAGTTGGGAGTAACCGTGAATGCACTTTATTAAATAATGTTATGTTGGTGCGTTTTTTAAATTTACTACCACCACCTCACAAGTATGCAATGAAATAAGAGTTAAAATAAATTAATCATTTTATTTTTACATTTGTAAATGAAAGAATAGGCTCAAATAGTCTTGTAATATGGTACTTATCTAGATGTTTAAGTAGGGTGTCTGCTATTATGAAAGTCTGGATTTGGCTAAAACCCAGTCGATAAAATGGTTTCACAAAATATTCTCAAGTCGAAACGATAAAAAGAATCCAAACCATATTGTATTAAACTTATATATCTTCATGTAGAAGGAAACCAACACAATAAAATCTTCAACAGCACTAAAACTCTTTTGATCTAAACACGCCATTAAACTAACACCGAATAAAAAATCAAAAAAAAATCAAATATAAAATATTGCAAGGTCATCGAGTAAAAATATTTAGGGAATTTTGAAAAAAGAATACATAAAGAATACAAACCGGTACAGCCTTGACAAATAGTTCTATCGCACAATGTCCCATCGCCATTGTCTGCTGGCTCGCCTCTAATTGGATAGTCGCTTTTTGTCTCACTGTCGCTGCCGCGCACTATTGTAAAAAGCCCTTAACACGGAAGCTTTACTCCGGGAAACACGTAGGGCAAAGTTCATTCTCTGCAATCGAAAGGAAAAAAAAAGCGGAGTATGTGAGAAATATAAATTTAAGGGAACAAAATCACATACAAGCGTGCAGCAAACTACATGTCAGTTCGCGAATGCTATGTTATTTCAAGCATGGAGCTCAACGATTTGCCATAGAATGCCACCACAATCAAAGGTGAGGACCGTGTAAAGAATGCTGTATAAAATGAAATTTTTAAAGTGCCGATTTAACGAGACTCTGCGAAGATGTACTCGTACATACTTCCACACTCAAGACCAGTTAATCCCAAGTCAACATGAAAACACAAGCCTCTCACTGCTTTTTTTTAAGACGACACTGGTCCGACGCAGGAAGAAAGCGCCAAGAATACTGGTCATTGGCAACATTCATTAAATTTCCAATTATGTCTCATCGAAAGGTATCGCATCAAGAACTACATTACTAGCAATAGTTAATTAAGGTGAGTACAGACAAATACGCTTTGGGGACTTAAAAAAAATGCATTCAAAGTTTTCGTTTCAGTCAAAATAGTTTCCAAATTAGCTTGTCATTTTTATGCAAGTTACATTTTTTAACATATTATAAATTCAGCTCAACTGTCGGAAAATAAAATTCAATTATCACTTCTGAATGCTTTAATTTCAGTTATATTTTTTCTGAAATAAAGTTATTAATGATTTATTCTGGGTAATAATGCGAAATGAGTGAGAATGTATATTAAAGAGGTGGCTGTAAGAAGAAAGTCATCAAGAATTATGTTGACAAGGTCATGGTAAAAGTGGTTGGAATTGGGATGAGTGAGGAAATGAAAATTAGGTTTGTGAGATGTGACCAATTAAATTTAATAATGCAGTTGTGTACCAGAACACACATGAATCCCCTACTTACATTTTCACTTACATTTACTGCTGTAACATACCTTCTCCTTCAGAATATAACATTTCCTAAATATTTTGTAGGAGGATTAGAGGCCACTCTAGTCAGTTTTGCACTATTATAAAGTAAACGTGTTTTGAATACTATCACCTTATCCTCGTGAATGAAATAATGTATATTCCAAACTGCACTGAACTTATAGCAAAACACGTGTATGGCGCATTGTATGAATTCGAAACTGGACAAAATTTTGCAGGTGTGACTTTTAGGCCAACAAAAGTCGTTGCAGAATGGGCATGGGCATGGGCAGAATACAATTTGGTTTGTTGTGACTTTGTTGTTTGTAATTCGTTGTTTACCATTACTGTTTTATTCATTATGCGCAATGCAGTATAGCTTTTAACTGAAATTTGCCCCGAAAGGTAAATGGAAGTTGGCTTGGCATTAATAAATATTCTTTTGGCTTAAATATTAAGACGTCAAGCTGAATAAAATAAGACTCGCGCATTTAAACAGTTTTCTGATCCGTGTATCAGCATATAACAATAACTAGATAATATTTGGCAGGATGTTGCATAACGCGAAGAAAAAACGCATTCCTAAGAATTAAACATTGTCAAAAAGTTATTGGCATATTGAGGAATATTAAAACAGTACAAAACATGCGCACCGTTATATTTAATGCCAGCACACAATTGTGAAAGTTTTGGATAGTGAGTGAGGTGGGATGTACAAGTGACATTGTAAAAAAAAAAAACTTCGAAATCTAACACGTACTCTCCATCTTCAAGAACAAGGAGTTATTCTGGAAAGCAAATACATTGAATACTGCAGGCGCAATGAACACCTACATTGGTAGGTAAAGAGCCACGCTACATCTCAGACAAAGGTTGTTGAAGTTATTCAAATACAGTCGCATAACTTAAATAGTTCTGTGGGTGTGTTTGCGTGAATGTTTGGTTTTGTGTGTGAGATTTTCTGTGCCTTATTATTTCTTGAAGTGTTACACAATTTTTTGTGTGGTCGAAAAAAGAAGTTATGACTATGTAAACAGTAAAAATTGTAAAAGTCTCTGTTTCCTGTAACGTAACCAATGTTACGCTTTAGTGTCTACAAGTTGAACAGTGTTTGACAGAAGTATGCGGGGTTTATTAGTATTTAGCATTCACTGTACTCCGTTTACGGGATATATCACGAGTTTCATCTGCGCGGTACCTGCTTTCCATCATGTCTGAAATTTTTTAGGGCGTGTACTTTTTTACCAAACCATTTAAAGTGTTTCTTAGTAATTATGCCTGATAAAGTTTTTGAACACGGGACACGTTGCAAGACACGAGAGAAAGAAATTATTTACTGTTCCAGTGTTAGTACATAGAGAATTTCAACCGCTGCTTAGGCGGATCACGAAAAAGCAGCAGTAATTACACCTTCCTATGGTCTATTCGCGGTTTATTCACACTTTTTGAATCAAACCTTTGAAAAATGGCCTCATGTATGACGTGCTTGGTTATTTCCTAAATACGTCAGGCATCGCAAGCGTTTTATACTTGCGTTAACATAAAAGTACCTTATTTTTGGTTAAATTGAACTTCTACTTATAATTTCTTTATAATTTATAACACCTCATTAATTATTAATGAGAGTAAAAATAGAACGGAAATAGGTGCTTTGGTAATGCCTGGTAAAAAATAGTTAATTTGCAAAATAATGTTACACTAAGTGCGCGAGAATTCAGTGCGTTGTCCCGCTGGTGTAATTTTTTAGACTTGGTTAAGCTTTGTTTGCATGAGGCGGAGGAATATCCTGGAAGTAGAACTTTAGCAGGGCTTCAGAAAAATAGGAAGTAACTGTGAATGAACTATACAGATTTCTCGGTCCAGATCCGCCACTCCGGGTATAAGGGGAAACTTTCCCCCGCCATATTGGATTATCGATTTTTCTATCTTGTTTGTATTTTTAAAAAAAGAAAACTCTGGAAGTATATCCATGCCCAACTAGCTATTGACCTTACACATAAGTAAAGACATAACGTCTGAATTACAAACTCGTATTTATGTGACAATATTGATTTTACAAAATTTTGGCAGAATTAAAATGTTTCCTTATCTTGTCTATACTGCAGTGTAACATCAGTAGCTAGTTGGGTATAAGGATACTTTAAGATTTTTTTTATATAAACAAGATAGGGAAACCAAGAATTCAAAATGGCACCCGCCTGCCTGGCATGCGAACTGGAATGTAATGTGTTTGTAACACACGTTTTAAAAAACAAACCATTTAACGTGGCCACAAACTGTCTGCACACAAAAAGCAATAACATTTGAGACCAGGGAACAATACAATTTCCAACAGATCACGCTTATTGTTAACACTACCTATTTTGAAGCTCTTCAGCGTGGCCATAAAACGACATTTTTCAAACTTTTATAGCTTACAATACTCTGGGTAAATTCCTGCGATACTAGTACAAGGCACTGGACTGAACCTTTCTATTTGCTATTCACGGTAAATGAGCACTTTTGAAAGCCTTCTCATTTGGAATAATAGTCAAATAAATATATTTAATTTTAGCCTTAGACGTTAACATCTGAGTGCGGTGGAATATACACACCGTGTTTATTACTTAAATAGCAATATTTAATCAAAAGGCGGTTAAAGGATAGAAATGATAGAAAAGAAAAAGTAACTATGGTCTCAAAAGTGCTTACTTTACCGTGAACAGCCTATACAGACTTTCCACCGATACAATTATATATGTACGTAGGTACACGCAGCACGACGAGAACCTTGCGCTTAGTGGCGATGGCGGACCTGGATGTGGCAGTCAATGGCCGCACCTCTCTGGGATAGTTACACTCCTTGAGCTTCTGAAACCATTGCTCGCCATACTGTAGAGGGTTAGCACAGGATGTTCAGAGAGTTCATCGCGTGCAAGTTAACTGTTAAATGCAATCATCAAGTGTCATTTTGTCACTGCCTTGCTTGTGATGGAATCGTTTGCTTCACTTCTGCTTCCGATATCCATTGACTTGAAGTCTCCGCAATTTGATTACTCTTGAGGCGGTGACACGGATAAGGAAATTCATTTGCGGCATTTTTCTCTCATTCCACTTGCAGTACACACGAGTTGAATGCTTTATAGTTGAACTAGCATTACGTATGGTTTTAAAGCTGAAGTAGCAAAAATTGACTGTTCTAGCAGTAGAACAGCGAAATAGAATTTGAACAAATTTATTTCGTTTTAATGTAGGGTAGACTGGGTACGGTTGTAACAATTTTGCTTTGATCGCTTGTAGCAATGCCATTCTAGCTGTAAACAACAAATAAGTTGCTTGACATGGAAGAGTACTCATTTGTCTTCAAGTTTATATTAAACTGATAGGCCTAGATGCAGTAGTTGCCAGACAGGAGACGTTTCACAAAACGTGTGCCACTGTTACAACTGACCCCATGCCAAGGACGGTTGTAACAGTGATGGAGGTCAGTTGAAACACACACAAATAATACACAATGCACGCATTTCAGTCAGCTTTATTACTAATAAATCACATGTGAGTACTTTTACATTATTTAAGGTTAATATGGCACCTATTTAGTAACATTTTAAACAGTCTTCTTTAATCACTTTATAAAATTTAACATTTTCAAGTTAACGTCGTATTTAAAAAAAATCTGAAGCTAGTAAAATATTATATAATCAAACAAAACAACTTCTAAATGGAGGTATCTTTAAGTTGTATTTAACGGCGAGTTCAAATGCTAATTTTCTTACCTCTTTAGTAGAAATACCGAAGTATATATCTGCACAACGGATGAGATATTTGGCGAGTAGATATTCTTGATCTTCCGGAAAAACTCTGTTATGAGCTACATATCCCATACTAATATTTTGTGCCTCGGCACCTTCGTTTGTGGCATCTCTCTTTCGTACGTATCGTAGCAGAGAGACGTGGTTAACTCTGTAGATCTCTGCTGCTCGTCTCAAAGAACTCCCACTTTTAACTTCGTCGTATGCATCCTTGTAACGTGATATGTC